>ML778525.1:447173-468896 GCA_009831015.1 Picea engelmannii
TTCCCATTAAACTTCTCGATCTCCATCTTCGAATTGCTTGCCATTTCTTTTCACCTGAAAAACAATACCACAGATCTCCCATTGTAACAAGGCTTATCACAGTCCCGAGCCAAACCCTTGACGACAAAGGCGTCCCCCTGAAGACAATAAAGCTCTGATACCAAATGTAAATTCTAACCTTGTACAATATCTACTGCAAACCAATATTCAGAAAAGAACAGAAAAGATACAATGGCAAATACAAACATTACACAGAGATGTTTCACCTGGAAACCCAAACCGGGAAAAACCAGCATATATTATATTCATACATTGTGTTACATTGTTTACAATACAATATACATATAGGAGCCAGCGGCATCCAAAACCCTAACCCAATGACCTGGATTAGTCCAAAACCCTAATTTCTTAACCAGAAATAGAAAACCATCGGCAAAAAACCATGTGCCGAAAAAACCACCTAAATATCATGTGGTCCCGGAAATATGTCATCCCGGAAATATTTCGTCCCGGTAATATGTCGTCCCAGAAATATGTCATCCCAGTGCGAAAAAAAAATTCGAGGGCATTGCCCCTGAACCCCCGCGTGGGGGGCTCCACCCCCCTCTAACCCCCCTGCGCGCCCGATGCAGATGCTCAAACACTACTACTCGTGCAAAGAATATAACACATACCCAACACCTAGAATGTTGTCTATACTAAGAAATCTTTTGAAAAACTATCCTAGGATTGTAGACATGTGGGAATGTATGGGCCCCTTACTTGATCTTTTAAACTTTCTTAGAGTGTTTTCTAAACTAAGAAATATTTTAGAA
This sequence comes from Picea engelmannii, assembly GCA_009831015.1. Lineage (NCBI taxonomy): Eukaryota > Viridiplantae > Streptophyta > Pinopsida > Pinales > Pinaceae > Picea > Picea engelmannii. Next base: position 447,989 of record ML778525.1, read on the forward strand.
ACTATCCTAAGATTGAAAACATGTGGGCATGTATGGGCCCTTACAAAGCTTTAAGATGATTTCCAAAACTAAGAGGTACGCTATGGGGGTATTGTCCTCTCCTAATGATTTTTAAGGGAGATGAAATTTCCTTTCCACCACCTTTTCGGATTCCCGATATCACACTAGGGTGCGGGGGAAGAGCATACTTTGAAGGTTAAAATTGATTTATGGTCCCAAATTAGGTGATTGTGTTTGAAAAAGCAATAATCTTCAACTCAAAATTTTAAATGCCAAATGATCCATCCATGTGGCAACAAAGCAAAGAGAAGAATTATGATTATTTTTACCCCTAAGTTCTTATGTTAGCTAACCTTCCTTGTGAGAAAGGACTCTAAGTGAAGTGTGATTGCTTTACAAAGTGTGGGAAATTAAACTCTGAAGGTTATGGGCTCTCAAACCATTCATAAAAACCCTTATAATTTGCCAAAAATGGGCTTATGCACGGGTTACAATTCTGATAGGTGTGCAGAGGGTGCAGAGTGACGAAGGTTGATATGTGCAGAGTGCACATCTGTGTGCCTTGAAATCCATGCACTTCCTGTCATGCGTCGGGAAAGAAATTTTCAAGTGAAATTCTATTGCCCTGGCTCTGAATTTTGACTTTAAAAGGTTGGACTAGGCCGGTTTTGGTACCTTCATATCAAAATAATTAAAAATAAGTGCTCTCAATGCTTAAATATGGAGGAATTTGATATTGATCCCCAGTATGGTCGTCAATCTGTTGTGTTTGTTTTGTCACATGGGTGAGCAAAAACACAGTCGTTGCATGCTTAATTAAGTCAGCTAAACAAGACAGAGGTTTGTGAGTTGATTAGATAACCAAATACACATGAAACAAGGAAATCAAACTAAAAAACAACTAAGAAATAAATGTTAGAGAAGCTTGCAAGAACTAGAACCACGAAAAGAAAAAAATGACCAATATATAGCTACCAATAGATAAATATATTGAGAGGCTAAACACCGTAGAGAAAGGAAGGGACTTATGAATCCCCTCTTCCTCCTTGGGAGGGATCTTGAGTTCCCTAATAGAGAGATCTTCTCTTCATGCAATGGCAAGTAACAATGGTGAAGAAATACAATGCCAATTCCCTCAAGAGGTGAGTGGAATGGACCTTGCTATAGTGCTTGAATGATTCAAAGAGAAAAGAGGATTCTCAAAGAAGAATTCTTGCAACATAACAATACCTTGAAGTTCTTATTTTTCTAGCACACCCATGACACATATTTATAGTGTCCATTCATGGCAATATACAACTGGTTCATAGTATGAACAAGGGGCCTTTTAGGGCACTTCCTAACCCTTGACCAACCTCCAAGATAGATTTCACTCAGATTTGAGTGTCAAATTGCATTGGGGGTCAGACTAAAAGTGGTTGAGAGGCCGGCAAGATTCATAAATGTGTCGTTCATGAGGAGTGCGAGGATTTTCTCGTAGACAGTCGCGCATATTGCGCACAATGCATGTGCTCACTGGTGAATTTGTGCACTTCAATTTTTTAACCAAGAGTATAGTTTTTTGTGCCTTTTCATGGGTTTTGGTGATGTAGGTGTACTAAATTATGTTGGCATTGATGTATTTCGTCAACCATTGTGTGGAATGCTACGAACGATTTTTCAGTGATAACACTAAGACATCAAAATGTCATCAGTTTGACATACAAGGGGATCTCATACACCAATTTGGTGTCTAGCTTGGTTGTGACCTTCAAATTAGATTATTATTATTAAATACATCTACATATAATAATTCATTGATGCATAGAACAAAATATACCATACTATGCCATCATATAATGGTTTAAAAACTTGACAAAAATAACCAATTATGACATATTTTGATGCTAAGTATATATGTTATTTTATTCTAATATATATATATATAAATTAGTTTATTATGCCGAAAGGCGTATACCTATTGGAGATGGGCACAATTAATCACCTTTTAATCTAAAATTGTAATCTGATGGCTAATAATTGAAGATGTTGGCATATTCTTAGTCGTCCTACCAAATCAATGAATGCGATTTACTCTTCATAACTTCCTTGTATTTTTGAATGCATCAGTTAACCTGTTTACTTTTTAACATTTACCTAATCATATTAAGAAATTACTGTACCACCATATGATTGCCACGTTTAACTGATTAACCTTTGGAATTACCACATTTGAAATTAACTTTTAGATTTCCTCAGCTCTATGTGCGTTTCAGTTGTCCGTGCATTTCAGCTATCAGGGAGGAAGCTTTGACATCGCCTTTCGGCGTTCACCAGCCACTTTATGGTTGTGCTAGTCTATTTATCTATTTTTATGTTCTAGTTTACCAATTCTTATATTCTAGTATATGTATTATTATGTTCTAGTTTATTTGTTCTTATGTTCACATAAGAACCAAATGTGATGTTTCCTCTAATCTTAATCACCAAAACAAGGATAATTGATCTAATATTGTTTTAATAATGATATCATTTTTAGTCTTAACTAACAATAAAAGATGAGATTCATCATTGAATGATATTTACACCACTGATATCCCACATAGTGATGCAATCATCTCCTAATTTATCTTATATTTCAAAAAATGGTATTCAACTCATATAAATTTATCTTATATTTCAAAAACTAATATTCAACTCATATAAATTTATACATTTAAGGTTGATAACCCATGATTTAGCATAGCCTCCAAGGTAAACCTAACTAGATTTTCGTAGTAACAAAAAATCATATCCATGTGCACAAAGCATATGGGATCAAATTACTACTCTTCTTTCACGGGGACAGTAAACATGAAGAGGAGGAGACTAAACTTAACCAAATCTCCATGAAGAGGAGGAGCCTAAACTTAACCAAATCTCATCATTGAGCATCATAAACATGATACAAGGATATTATCTAACATACATTATAGCCATTACCCATGTAAGTAAACTTTCCAAACATATAAAGATTGACCTAGTATATCTATTTATCTCATCTTATGTTCAAGTTTACCAATTCTTATACCAAGTATACGTAATCTCATGTTTTAGTTTAGTTATTTGTTCTTCTGTTCGCATAATGGGTTTCACTTATGGCATATATTTAATATGTTTTTATAGTCTAGTATATATGCTCTTTTGTTTTAGTTTATATATTATTATGTTCACACCAATGAGGTTCCACTTATGGTATATATTTTATTTATTCTTATGTTTTGATATTTTAGTATATATGTTTTTGTATTCTCATTTATATATTTTTATGTTTATATTTGAGTGGGTCTAATGGTTAAGAACATGTGTTTCTTCTTAAGAGGTCATAGGTTCAAATCTAGAGGGGGGTAGGGTATGTATACCTTCGTAGACTTTACCAATCAAATCGTTGGATGGAGGGAGGTCCCTTATCCCACAAACAAGAAAGTCTCATACACCAATTTAGTGTATTGGCTTGGCCTTGACCTTAAAAATAGATCAGTATTATTATTATTATTATATTCTTATGTTCACACCAATAAAGTTCACTTATTCTAATATATTTGTTTATATGTTTATATATTTTTATGTTCTACTATATTTGTTTATATTTTTATATATTTTTACCGTCTAATTTATTTGGTTTTAATTATTCTAAAACATTTTTTTTTAATGAAAAACTTTTTTTTGAAAAAACTTTAAAAAATTAACATGAAAAAATACATACCAAAATATTATATAAAACACCTAAACTATATGTTATTGGGAATTGCACTTTTTATACAAAATTTTGGTAAATATTGGGGTTATCGTTGTAATATTTGTTTAGTTTTCTATATTTCTCATTATTATTTTATTTTACATCATTAAAAAAAAAGTGATTAAATATGTTTTATTTTCTATTTATACAAAAAAAAATATATATATACGTATGCATCTTATATTTCATTATAAAGCCAAAATTATGACAAAATGTCATAATCGACTATTTGCAACTGCTCCTACTTTGTTTGGTGTTACGTCTCACATGCTCTATTTTTTACTTTGTTATGCTCTCTAGTTTTTTTTTTTTTATTTATTAGGTTTACTTTCAAGGAGAAGTTACAAAGATGTCAAGTCTTTATACGACCTTAAGCCTTTTTTGGATCGGTTGTTGTTGGCTCCTATACGATATTGTTGGATCTGTTGGGTGCGGTGTTATATATATGACTAGGTCCCATAAGAAACTGAGTTTTGAGTTATATGCCTCCCAAAAGGTTAATCTAGTTAATTCTAAATTGGAGGCTATATTATGAGTTAACTAGTTAATTATGAGTTTCAAAGAGATTGACGCTTATAAACTTGAAATTCTAAATATTCAAAAATATTTCACATAATTATTAAACCTTCATTTTTTACTACTTGATTTTGTTTTAATCTTCTTCTTTACATTTGCTAACTTATTTATTATCTTTTAGGGGTGGTAGGAGCCGGTGGGATCATCCTTGATCCCAAGGGAAAAAAAATAACCAGTTTATGTGTGGGGTTTAGGGATAACCACAAATAATCATGCATAGGTGTATGTTTTCCTTCAAGATCTTCTCTCTATTAATGCAACTAGAGTGAGAACCGTGATTGTTATTGAAGATTAAACCATAATGATCAAACTTATGAACACCAAAAAAAACCCATCTAACTTTCCTACATCATTGCGAGAATACAAAAGGAGAACCTTGTTGGACACACCGACCACACTGAGAGGCGGGGGTGAATTAGTGTAGGTCTCTTTTTCACTTCTTTGCAAATCACCTTAGTTAGAAAAAAGAATTTACTCATTATTCATTACTTTAACTAGTAAACATATCTCAGTAGAAAACATCAAAAATAAGCATCAGCAAAAGGAACACAAGATATATGTATAAGTTTCTTTTATATTACGGACTACAATCCTTGGGGTTTATCAACATTAATTGAATAGAGAAACAAATCTAAGAGAGCACCAACTCTCATTGCAAGACCCAGCTTGCAGATCCCAGCACCAACTGAGAAGAGGAATCCAATCCTCAAATACAAGACCCAACTTGTAGACATAATTGAATCTGTCAACAAGTACATGACCTGTTTATACTACATCTCGTGTATCCATGCGACCTATCAATAGTGCAGCACGCATATGTATGCGCTCTTCCTTATGTCATCATGTGTACATCTTTAGAAACTAGGGTTTCTCAAACTTCAACCTTCTGGCCCTTCAGATCCTTTCTACCTCTATCACATCCACTTGTGATCTCTCACTGCAATCTGCATGTCACTACCCAATCTATTCCATAAGCAGTCACAAACATATCTATACCATCCAACAACCTATGCATGCTCCTCAACCATACACCATCACAGATCATGGATATCTCTCAATCAGAACAGAACTGAAGTACTCAACCAACTAGCTACCATATTCAGACATCAATACAACCATACAAATAATTCCTCAAGCATTCACAATACCATGAGAAATTCTAAACATCAATGCAATATGTACCCATACCAGAAACTATGTAGCATATATGGACCTGTAGAATGTTGATCTGGAATTTGCTTCAGACTTCAGGAACCTGGCACCAACCTTCCATGAATCTTCCCATATGTATGTGACCTTTCCTTTCTTCAAACCTCTTGTGTAAGCGCCCTGGCCTCTTTCAACTCATGTATGTACACACTCTGGCCCACTACAACCAACATACTACTTCAGAAAACTAGGGTTTTTTGAACCCACAAAACTTTCGTTGTCAAAACCTTAGACTTACAGAACTTGTGATTCATCCATGAGTACCTGAAATCAATCTTTCATTAGAGTAGATCTTCAATATGCTCAATAAATTCACACCCATAAGAGACCCTTTCTCTATTATTTATACTTCTCCAAGTAGCTTCCTCTATAAGTACTTAACCACTTTGTCCACTTAGCCACTTTGTCCACTTAACCACTTATTCCACAAATAGTAAGCTCTCCACTTCTAGTTGCAACTAATTTATTTTTAATTATTTTCTTGTTGCAACCACTTAACCCATGACTAACCAATTTGACTTGTAAACTTCTTCTAGGATCTTCTAGAATAATTTGACTTATTTGACCTTCTAGGGGATTGTAGACAGCACATGAGGGTTCTCCAACTTCACAAGGCCATAACTCTCTAACTGTGAGGAGTTATGTGATGTTACAGATATCACCGGAAATGGCATGATAAGCACTATCCATCTAGAATTGTCTCACTTACAAATTCATTGATCTTAATTACAATATTCCACAATCAATCATTGGGTTCCTTAACCACACATCTAGGATGACTCAACCACTTAAGCATTTGGACTTCACAAAGCGTTTTCCCATGTGTTATGAGGAAAAACACTCTATGGCATGGGGTAAACCACAACAGAAGGAATGACTGTATAAATCAAATCTAATCTCAAGTATGCTATATAAACAAAGATGCTAACAAGACAAGATAAAGATCCTACCTCATCTAGACGTTCAAAGAAGACCATCGTTGAGCACTCGAATCAAAGTTATATACCTACAACTGGTCCTCAACAACCAAGATACACAAGTATATGGTGATAATATATAAATTTAGCACATATAATACCATAGTCCATTAATATTCATAACAAATATGCCCATTAAATAACAATTAAAATATTTGCAAGACATTAATTGGACGAGAAAAGAGTATTTCTATTAAAATATGATCGACAGAAGTGTATAAATGACAAAATTCTGTGTCGGCACATCTCAAAAACAAGAAACTAAGTCCCTTCCAACTGGGCCTCCATCACTTCAATCCTCCACCAAAGGCAAGCTCATACAAAAGAGACAATGAGGCTCTCTATCAAAGAGGAAAGATCTTGGGGGATGAACAATTGGTTCAGACTTAAAAGGAAAAAGGGATGCAGACTGAATATGAAGTGAATAATTTCTCCATAGTAGCTTTGTTCTCAAAGTTGAATTCATCTTCCTCCTTCCACAACTTGGATATGGCCCATTTATAGCCTTCAAATGGAACTGAAGGGATGAGTTGAAACGTTTCCAGTATATGGAAGGTCAAGTATCATGGAGCTCATTACGTGACATGGAAACCCGACACCATTTTTTAATTTTGGGCACAAAATCCGATGTACACAGGCTATAATGGTGCACCGTGTGTATATGCATGGTGTATAGCTGTTAGGGCGCATATATGTGGAAAAATGTGATTTTTAGCTCTAGGAATTGCAAAATGGGACTTCAAGTCTGCAGAGGGAAATGGAAAAGGCCTTTTGATCAAGTTGCATGGGCTAAGGAAAATATTGCTATAACAGATGTGCCCTAATGTGTGAGGTTAGAGGAGTTTCTTCGATGGATGAAATACATTATAATTCCAGAAGTGGAGTAATGGAGACCCAGCTGGATGAACTAGTTGCTCATAAGAATATTACAATTCATAATGACTTTGTACACATGGATGCCAATTTGAATTACACTGCAGATCCATGTGGAAATATACCAAACAATTTTTCATGGCCATGAATAGGCAATACAAAGTAGATACATGTCGTAGGATGTCATAGTCACGAACAATTCCCATTGAAAACTTGTCTCAAAATCAATCTGAAGATATCTGTATACAATGGAGTACAATCTGATATCCCATGATCACTAAATTCATATAGGTACTGGTCCAATGAATGATAGAAATAGCTCAAGAAAGCTGCGACTATGAACTGATGTCTTCAAGTCTTCTACACAATCCTCCAAAGGTGCAAGTCTATAGCATGTGAATAGAGTTGAGGTCGAACACAATGAGACTTCATTTGATTACCGGTCAGTAAGGTATATCATTAACAAACGTGAGAAAACCTATCGATAATCAAAGTAGGTATCAAGGCACCAAGTACATTCTTACAAGTGTGAATAAAGGTGTTGAGGTCGAAAACTTGAAGAATCCATCGATCATGAGACATTGATGTATTCCCAACTATCGATGGTGAGAGAACCTACCACTAGTGACTAGAAGCCTCTAGGTACTCATAGGACTGTAGGCCTTGTTTCCATAATACATGATCTGAATTCGATGGAAGGAGACCTGTTCAAAGGAGATAATTAAGGCATGTCTCATTAGTCATCATGAGGTACAAAGAAGTAGCTTGATGATTTGGAGAAACTTGAAAAAAGAATGTATTCAAGAATCAATGACCCTGTGCATATTTCACATGCACCAGATGCAAGCAGTGAATGAAAAATACCCTATGAATAGAATCCAATAATGAAATTTGTTTACAAAGGTGATGAAACCACCAATAAGGCTAATGGCATCCAACAGAAGGGAAACCCCCTAGTCAGCGACCAATGAGGATATGTCGACTGTTGGGTTCAAGGTTACCTACCCATAAGGAAAGTAGGACCAAGGTGAACGGTAGGACTACATCTTCATGTAATTTTGATACACACTGAGGGTATGGCCGACATGCAAAGTCAAGAGTTCTAATAAATCCTCATCATAGTCTTATAAACGTCCTTTGAACTAGAGCATGAGACACATAGAGGAATCCAACAGCATAACTTGATAATGAAACTTTATGATGCATGAGGCACCAATCAAACTCTCCATAGGGATTGGAAGAGTAATCAGTCAGAGGAGTAAACTCTAAGTAACAATCTCATCTTCCCAAGGTCATGCTAAACCCAAACTTTGGATGAAAAGTGGACTCAAAAAAAAATTCTTTGTTCAAAGGCGACACGACTGCTGCCAACAGGAGATAATATTCTCTTCTTGCCCGTTTTTTTTTTTTTTTGTTTTTTCATAGACAAATGAATGCTATGATACTAAGGAGGAAACGAGTGTCATGACTAAGAAACTAGTTCCAACATTGGAATATACCTATTCTCAATGCAAGGGGGTGCATGCAGGACATGGACACTCGGGGGAATGTTTCCTCTTGGGTTACAGGGTGTCAAGCTGCAAAGGATATAAACAAGGCTCTGCTTGGTCGATGATGCAAACTGTTGATGTAATAGGATGCTAGAAAGAAAGAGGGAACCAACAATAGGCTCGACACTACAAGAAAGATAATGAGATGCAATTACAACTTAACTCCAAAGAATGTCCTTTTTCGAAACTTTAGTCCCCTAGGCATGAAAAAAGTATAAAACAATACCAGGAGAACTTTTCTAGCCACTAATGACTAGAGTATTCTTTTTTCAAAATTATTTTACTTGGTCTGAAAAACGGTTAAACTTACACCAAATAGATGTCCTTTAAAATACAATTAATGAGTGTGAAAGAGACAAGTTCACTCAAAAATATTTTCACTTTTTAATGGAGTTGGAAAATAGATTAACTAAGACTCGGTGGAAGTCCCATTGGTATAAGTGAGCATGCTTATGAGTAAGAATATGAGGCTCGAACCAAAATTCATATTGGAACTATAAGGGACTCCCAGTCTTTATGGAATAATTTTTGCATGGGCACCAGATGGAACAAGGTTCTAACTAGGGTACCCATGTTTGGTAAGTCTCTACCATTCAATAATGACACTTCTAGTAGCAGTAAGGAGGTTGTGTGTTGCTAATAAATGGGTTTGTACCTAGGTCATATGGATCATATTCATAGGATAATCCAAAAATGCAAAATGGAGTGAGGACCTATCTTATATGTGGGTCAAAGAAATATATCTGCCAAAGTCACGAATGAGCGAAATGGAGCTAGAAACCGCAACAATCCTTGGACGAAACCACAAAAACCAACTCCTTCCACTGCAATATTAGTCCACTAGGCCAAAATATTAGAAAAAACTATTTAAAGCGGGTAAAAAAATTCTACAAATAGTAAAAATAACCAATTTTACCATACCATTTCACATTTTTACCCAAATAGTGCATTTTGGACCAAATTACCCATGATATTCAAGTGTCAATTGAAGGATCTACGAGCGATGGAATTGAAAACCGTCTATACCAATTAAGTAATCTTTCCCTCCTCTTCATTTCTAGTGGATTAGAATATTAAATTAGGTCTCATTTTTTGAGTTTTTAAAGACGCAGTTTAGGAATTAGGGTGTACGCGGGCTACAGATCATCAAGTCGTGTATATGGAGGCATGTACGTGGGAAAGGAAAATCCAACCCTTTCCCATGTATATGCATCCCTACACATGACTATTACCACAACATCCCGCATACAAGTCCTCAAATTGGTTTTTTAAAGAAATTTGACTCAAAAAATGGAATTCTTCTTGAAGGATGGTACTTGGATGGAGAGAAAGAGAGCATGAGGAAGTTGATGTTGCAGTGGAAAGAGAACCAAGGGCCCAATTAACATTAAAAATATGCAGGCTTTATAAGTTTTGGGCTCTCAAAGGGATGAGGGCTCAAGTGAGGTTGCTCCAAATGTTGGTGAAATTTTGGAATCCGGATAGAGAGGCCTTCAACCTCGATGGGAAACTATTGATAATTGAAGTTGATTATATCTACTTTCTTACAGGATTTTCACATCGGGGTGAGGTGGTGAAACTCAAAGCTATGGGAGTTGGGAGTGGCATGAACATAGAGGATTACATCGCCACTCACTGTGTTGCAGGCGCATAAAATGTAGGGAGCCAACTTCCCATTAGGGCGATCAACAACCTGATTTTAAAGATTGTCGTTCTCGTGCTTACATGGATCATGGGTTCGACATCGTTTCACCAGGAATCAAGGCCACCGATGTTCTACTCTATGGAGTGCTTACGAACCATAGTGTATGATTGGTGCAACTCACTACTAGCTAACATGAAGATCCATCTGACAGACTGCAAACAAGGTAGGAAGAGAAACTTCGGGTTTGCATATATCTTGTATAGTTTTTTCTTTGAGTGGGTTCCAAGATTGAGCCATAGAGTCGAGATGACTCCACATAGACCATGTGATCCAACCATGTCATGGAGGAATGAGGTGATGAGGCGGTTGGGAGGTGGTAGGGTACCAACCCCCTACAACGATGAGTTCTTATTATGGTGGCGTCGGCAGGTGATAGCCCTAGATGACTACCCTTATGTAGGGATCAACTACATGGGAGATCCAAACATGCCATTTCCACCAGGATCCGCCTATGGTGATATAGGTATGAAACAATTTTCAACTATATTTCATTTTTTTGTTTTTTTTAAAGAGAATAAAAAACGCAAATGTTTTTGGATGGTGTCTAGTATTAACAATTACTTTGTTGCACAACAGTGGGTCTGCAACGACTAGATGGATTCCCACGACATTTCTGGAGGAACCGAGGAGATGAGCCAGCGGGAGGAGATGCATATAAAGTGCTTCAAAATGTGTAGGGAAACCTATCTTGTTTGACGCACAAGATTCCCATGGTTCAGGTATAGGACCTATCAGAGGCGATGCAAGGATAGGTGGTGGGTATGCCCCATGCATGGGTGCAACTCTGTAGGTGCCTCGCAAACATCATAGTATTCTATCATGACACACATTCGGTGCCACATGCGTATATGTCATGATCATTGTATCGATCGGTTGTATATGTATTTTGAGGGTGTGAGCCCCAATTTTGTACTATGACAGTATATTTTTGGAGAGATGAAATATAAAAAACACTGGTCTTCGTATTTACTTATATTACAATGTGTATATTGGCGAACGTGTTTTATTTACTTTATTTATGTGACAAATTCCAATATAAAACATACTTAGCATATGCATCGGATACACAATTAGAACTCATAGGTATGTGATTATAAGTAATAAAATCAAAATGTTGTTCCAAAATTTGTACCCATAGGAATCGTCAAAGTAGAGTAGGGTCTCGCACACAGTAACTTTCATTTAACTGACATACTACTAACTGGGAATCCAAGATAACTTATAAAGAATGAATACCATGTGAAACGACATCACGTAAAATATCTATAACGATGTTATATTTAGCCATAGTATTCATTGATGGCCCTAGACAAATGCCACTTGAAAACACTAGTTGATCCTCGGGTGAGTAAACAACCCAAGAGATGGAATCCAAGTTCTATGTATGATGACTGGCACTGTCTGTGAATCCTACGTAAACGGAACACTCCATTGACATCTTCCAACCAAGGGAAAAATTGATAAGCAAGATGATGACACAATTGAATATATACACACACACTAAAATACATTAGTATACAAAGAGTTACTCCCAAGCTTGGGGTTTAAGTGTAATATATTTTCAAGTAGAGCCCATTTCTAGGCTCGGCCAACATATTCCCTTAATAATATTCTAATTCTTAGAATTCTTTTTTTAGGACATGTCACACGATATAAGGACTGTGCCACATGGGGTTGAACTTTCCTACCCCCAGTGGTTCTTTGGATTCATCATACAAGAGAACCAAGTCAACCTCAGCATACTGCCGAGGACAGACAGACTTATCATACTGGACCTTGACACATATTTTATTCTCTTCGATAGTTGTAGATGCATCTCGACATTTCTCATCTAGTCTCTCTAGGTGTATGAGGCATTCTTCAAGATCGAAAGTGTCAGGTAGGATATTAACTTCCAGTCTAAGAGAAGGGATTTTTCATTCAATAGGAAAGATCAACTCCACACCGTGTACTAACTGAAAAGGAGAAAAATCATTGAAAGTATTAACCAAGGTATGATATTCCCAAAGCGCAGGGTAAAGCATGAGATTTCAGTCAGATTTGCTTTAGCTGACAATTTTCTGCAAAATGGTCTTGAGATACTTGTTCATGGCCTATACTTGTCCATTTTCTTGGGGATATTAAGGGGAAGAATGACCATGTTTAAACCCCAGTTTCGATGTTAATTCTTTCATCATTTCATTTTAAAAGCGACTGTCATGATCAGTGACAATCTCAATCGGGATTCCAAACCAAGCTATAATTTGATTGAAAACAAAAAATGATGCAGTCTTACCATTGGATTTAATTGTAGGCATGGCCTCTGCCCACTTTTTAAATTAGTCTACAGACACGATAATATGTGGATTCCCCCCAACCGAAGTTGGGTTGCAATCCACAAAATCCACCCCCACTTGGTGAATGGAATGGCGATGATGACTGGGTGAAGAGGGGTTGGATGCGAGCGCATCTTCCAAGTGAACACCTAGAAAGGGTGACACTTCTTGACTGCTTCGACACAAGCTTTAAAAATAGACGGCAAAAAATAATCAGCTCACAAAATATTCTGGGTTGTCGCAAGCCTAGATAGATGACCACCACAAGCCCCACTATGACAATCATTAAGAATAGACTCATCCTCCTCATGATTCAAGAAACTATGCAATATATTATCTATGCTTAGCGATACAAAGTGTCGTCGATGATAAGGTATTTTTATCTTGATACCATATACGTCGTCAATCATCTCTCGAAAGATGCTAAGAGAACTTCAAGGTTTGAAGATAGATCAAAATGTCTCCATACCATGGATCTGATAACAAGATAAGGAAAATGTGTTCATATTCAAATGAATCGACATGAAAAACATCCTCATATAACCGAGGGAAGTCAAATATTAACTCGGAAAAACAAGCAATTTCTTGTATTTCGCCGACGCAAAATCGAGGTAGAACTCTTGCAACATGACAATCCATTTATTATATTCCCCCCCTATGATATGCCTACTAAGGATGTATTGAAATGGGTTGACATCAACAACTACAGTATTTTTGCAAAGAAATATATAGTTTTGTAATCTTTGAACCACGTGTACGACATCCAATGCTAGCTTCTCAACATGAGAGTACTTGAGTTCAGGGCCGACTAACTTTTGACTAAGGTAGTAAATGACATGCTCGTGGAGCTCATCATCTTCCTGAAATAAAACCATACCAACCATCCCTTTAGATGAAGCGATATAAATCAAGCAATATCTATTGTAGTCTGGAGGCTTTAGCACAAGCATCGATACCAAGGCTTTCTTAAGAGAATCGAAGGATTTTTGGGCTTGCTCATCCCATATAAATGGAGTTTCCTTCTTCAAGAGACACATGAAACCCTTAGTAATATTGACATAGTTTACTATAAACCGACGTAAGAAGTTATATTTCCCATATAAACCTTGAATTTGATGAATGTTGCATAGGGGAGGCAATTGAAGTATTTCCTCAACCTTCAAAGGATCCACCATGATCCCAGTCTCAGAAACTAATAATCCTAAAAGACTACCCGACCTAACGTAGAATATTCACTTGTGAGGGTTTAAATGAATGCGATAATAACAACATCTTTAAAAAAATAGCCGAAGGTGGGTAGATTGATCCACTCTCTTACGAGAGTGAGAAGCGAGATCATCAAGGTAAGCTTCAACTATATGCTTGAGATTGTTAAAGATGAAGGTCATAGCTCGTTGTAAGGTTTCTCTAGCGTTTTTAAGGCCGAATGGAATTTTTTGGTATGTGAAAGTACCCTAAGGAAAAATGAATTTTGTCTTATGTTGATCCTCAAGTTTAATATGAATTTGATTGTACCCTGAATATTCGTCCATAAAAGAAAAGCCTTGCTTCCCACAAACGCATCTAGAATATGATCAATGAAAGGTGTCAGTAAGTTGTCTTTAGGACAGACCTTATTCAGGTCTCGAAAATCCATACACCCACGGATGTTTCCTTGCTTCTTATTCATGAGAACAAGAATGTATACCCATTCAGTCAATGGAACCGGGTAGATAAAACCCGCATTAAGCAATTTTTCCACCTCCTCTTTAATAGCAAGGGCTTTCCTAGGATTAAAAACTCTAAGTCATTTCTGAATGGGTTTAGCATCCGATTAGGTTTTAATCTCATGTTAGACAATGCGAGGGTCTCTTCCTAGAGTCTCTTCATATGACAAAGCTAATACATCACATAATTCTTTGAAGAGCTTGGTGTAGATCTGATTTTCTTTAGGCGAACAATCCACACTGATATATACATTTTCAACTTTACCAGGAATGTGAGAGATGTCGATCGTGACGGTAGGAGAGATACTCTCCATGTTTACTTCAGCATAAATTTCATGTGTATCTAGTGGAACTATGGTGTGACCGAATATCTCACTCAAGGTAGATTTAAAATCGTCTTATTCAATCCTAACAAGCTCTGGGAGGAAGTAAGAGTTATGATGCATATCATCCCATGGCCTATCAGAGCCATTCATGGCCTTTAATATCGCTTCATTCGAAGGTAAAGTATCATCAAGGAAATCATGTGAGCAAGACAATAAAGGAAACGTTTGGAGTACCTCCAAAACTGACATCGCACAATGGGTTTGACCCAGATCTTCGACAATAAAGTAGTTATGGGAAGCTCTAGCATTAGGGTTGTGGGTAGAGCGTTTGAGTACTCCTTTCAGAATATGAGGCAGAGGCTCTGGATTTTTGATCTATAAAGGAATTTTTGGAAGATGAAACATAAACAATAGCTTGTCCACCTGGTTGATTATTCCATCTAGGAGCATTAATACTAGGAGTGGACCCAGGATGAAAAGGAGGTTGGCTTCCAACCATAAGATTCATTTGGGGAATATGAGCACCACCAAATGAGAGTGGAATATGCGGAGGAGCCATGCCCCTGAGTCCAATACTAGCATTTGGATTAGATGTTGGAATGAAGGATGAAAACTGTGATGTGAAATTCGGCATACCATAAGAGAAAGGGCTAGAGGTCGTAGGGATAGAATGAGTATTGTACCTAGGTGTACCAAAAATGGATCCAAAAGGGTTCGTCACTATAGGTTGAGTATAAACCATAGGCTGGATAGGAGTGATCACTAGAACCTCCAAAACTACAACCACATTGGTCGAAGGTGTAGAAGGAGTTCCATTAACTATGGTAGGTATGGGAGTCGAAGGACTCCCAATATCTTTCTAACCTAACTCTGTAATCATACTTGTATGATCACAAATATGGTAAGTGGAGGTGTGTGTACCACGTTTGATAACTTTACGCCTTTTAGAAGGAAAAGACTCATGATGGGGTGGTAACTTCAACAAACGGTGAGACCTGTGAGGAAGTGGGTCTGGCTCCACGATGACTCAAGACTTGAGATATAAAAAACAAATCCTAATTCTTACTAACAATCAAAGAGAACACCAAAATAAAAATAAAATCCAATATGAACACAAACAGGATAAAGTGGTTGAAAAGGGGACTCCCTCACTAAATTAGGTATGCCTCTCCCAATAGGGGCATGAGACTCCCTTCAAAAGATCGGAGGTATCAGAATCAGTTATAAGGGCTCTTGTGGGATTAACAGCGGAGTCGGTTAGATCGCCCCAGAGAGGTAATCCTCCATAAAGGTTGTGTGTTGTCCAACCCTTATCTGACTCATGGATGATTTTAGGGGCTAAATTTATCTCATGGGCTAATTTTCCATGGTTTTTTCAAAAACAAGATTCGCTATTTTAAAAATGATTTGCCCAAATTCTATAGGATAAAATTATTTTACCTTTAAAATCGCCAAAAAAATTATAAACACTATATAAAATCCTTAGAAATTTGAATATTTTTACAAAAATATCGCCAAACATTTATAGTTGTCAGATGAAGGATCAGTAAGATTCGCCAAGGTTTCTACATTTTAAAATAAATTTCCATCCTTAAAATCATCCCTGGTCTGACTCAGGGTACCTGCAGAATAACCCCTGCAAGTAACCTATGTGGATACTTATGTCAAGCAACTAAATCCACCATGATATAACCAATGCGCAGGCAAACAGTCGTAAGTCAGATCCACCGTATGGGCAGGGTAACAAAGCCTGAAATCTTGAAAGAACCACCTCTCACATAGGTAAAGGTACAAGAAAGACCCCCATATAAGAATATATCCCCATAAATATCTCTAACGCTAAGAAGGTATTAGAGGGATATCTTTGCAACCAACTTCGTGTGACCTCGTGCTTAACTCTGGTGTGAGCGGAGCCTCCTGAAGTCACCAATTATACAATGTATTTCACAACTCCCTTAGTTAGACACATATGTTGACTTTAATAGCCTTGGATAAGTTTACTCACAAAATCCTATTCCAAGACTCTAAATATTAAGCTAGTTTGTGCACCCTGAAAAATAAAATTGTTTCTAATCAATTTTAAATTTATCAGCGTTACTTTTAGTGGCTTTGTTTACTCAAATGATGTGGTCGTGAAACTGATGATTTCATGACTCGGAAAATAAGAGAAATGAATATGAACATAATGAAAAGTCCTAACTTGAATTCTCAACAAATGATAAGCTTTTTCAAAATGCAACTTTCAATTCAACTTTGCAATTTCAAATAAGATGCAATCTTTCCATACATTTATCAAGATCAATAATCAAGAACCCAAAAGATCAAATGCCATAATGCAAAATGTATATTTTTGTATTTTCAATTTAAAAATAAAAATAAAAATGCAAGGACTAAACAACAACTTGATTTATAAACCCTAATGTAATAAAAAAGAGACAAACCAAGCAGGATATCAAGAAGCAAACACCCATCCCAATATGTAAGGACAACCAACGAAAAATATGATGAGAAAGAAAAATCGCCTGAAAATTCAACCAAAGAAAGGTTTCCTAACACTCTGTAGGCACTTAACAGTCATGACAGAGCCCTGAGAAGACTCAACAACCATCAAAACTTAACCAACAAACACAAAACTCAGCAATCAAGCAAACAAGGATGATGTATGTGACTTTTCAAGCAAAAATTGTGTATGTACGCACCTTGTAGAACGACAGCTCACATATGTATGCGTCTGTCAAGGGAAAAACTGCATGTATGTATGAAAACATTGCCAAGTTAAGGATAAGGCCAAGAAACTCAGAATCAAAATGAAAACAAGTTTTCAAGCAATCCGACGACAAGAAAAATCAAGCTAACCGAGAGAAATCAAAGGAGAAAAACACTCCAAACCCCAAAAAAGAAGATTCTCTCCCTAGTATGGTCGCCAATTATGTTACAAGGAAAATCACTCTATGGCATGGGGTAAACTAAAAAAGATGAAATTACTACAAAAATCAACTCTAATCTCAAGTATGCTATATAAAAAAAGATGCTAACAAGACAAGATAAAGAGCCTACCTCGTCCGGACGTTCAAAGAAGACCATCGTTGAGCACTTGACTCAAATATATATACCTACAACTGGTTCTCAAAAACCAAGATACGCAAGCATATGGTGATAATATATAAAGTTAGCACATATAATATCATAATCCATCAATATTCATAACTAATACTCCCATGGAATAACAATTCAAATATTTGCAAGACATTAATTGGATGAGAAAAGAGTATTTCTATTAAAATATGATTGAAAAAAGTGTATGAATGAAAAAAATCCATGTCGGTACATATTTGATCTATATTTTATGAGAAAAATGAAATGAATACATATTATTAAAACATGCTTAACACAAAATAACAGAGACACAATAAAATTGGTTTTCTATTCAATAAGGAAATAAGTTGAAACTGTAAAATAAAACAAGCTTCCTGGAATGGTGGTGGCTTATCTCTGAGAAGAGATGTGACGGTTGTGCTCATTCACAAGAATATGAATACAATGAGGCTCTCAAGGAATTTTTAAAATAAACAGGAATTTCAAAAACCCTAGACATCCAAAAACCTAACCCTAGGAGATGAAGCGCCAAAAGTCATGTGGGCCCCATTTGGGTAAATTAGTACATCAACTTCTCGGGGTCGTAACTTTTGCATACAATCTTCGTTTTAGGCACATGATAGCCCGTTGTAAAGGTCTAACTGAGAAGAAATGTTTTTGAACTACTCAATGAACCAGGTGGCTTTGTCATATTATGGTGGATCAGGGGATGAGTTGGTCGAGGTGGTCACCAGGGGTAGTGCAACATCCATGGGGCTCAATGGTTGGAATCCAAACCCCACCTGAAAGGGGTTGTGTCCAGTTGAGCTATGCAGAGCTCAGTTGTAGCTATTTTTGACATAAGGAAGACTCCCATCCCATGTGTAGGGGTTCTTGGAATTCTAGATGCGCAGGATATGCACGATCATTCAATTTACAACCTCGGTTTGTCCATGTATCTGGGGGTGGAAGGTCATGGATTTGGTTAGCTTCGTGTCCAGTAGTGACTAGAGGCTCGAACAAAATGTGATGAGAAAAAAACTATCCCGATATGAGGCAATGGTTTGTGGGATTCCAAAATGTACCCAGACTCGTTCAAAGAAGAGCTTGGCAATGGCCTCTACTGTGATTCTCTTCTTGCAGGAAACCATAATCGCCAAATTAGAAAAGCGATCAACAACCAAAAAAAAAATAGTCATTTCCCCACTTCATGGATGGTAGGCCCGACATGTAGTCCATTGAGATGGATTCCCATGGCCTGTCAGGAGTAGGCAGAGGGATGTACAGTCCTTGTTTCTTAGTAGTCAGTTTGGCAATAGTGCAGGAAGTGCAAGACCTGATATACTTGCTGACCTCCTGTCGAAGTTTTAGCCAATAGAAATGTTGTTGCATTATTGATACTGTCTTTTGGATGCTGAAGTGTCCTGACACCCAACTATAGTGGGATTCCCATATCATATTCACTCACTCACTTGATGGAATGCAGAGATGGCCCAGACAACACAACAGCCCATACTGAAGATGGAAATTATTGACAACTATGTTTTCACTCAACATTTGGTAGGTGGTGGCAAAGTCTGGGTCTGTCTCATAGATTTGGGGCCATCCAGAGGTATCATGGTTGTAAGATTCTACCACCGTGGTGAGTGTCACGACTGGAGGTCTGCTGAGGCAATCAACGATGCGATTGGTGCTTCCTATTTTATGCTTGATGTTAAGGTGGAATTGTTGCAAGTATGTGGATCACTTCTGATGGCAGTCATTATGCAATTTTCCTTGTGCATGCATGAACTGTAGTGGTTTATGATCAGTGTGGATGACTGTTTCCTTCCCAATAATGTAATGTCTCCACTGAAGGAAGGCTTTCACAATGGAGTACATTTATTTTCCATAAGTAGGGTACTTACAGACAACATCTGATAGTGTCTCACTATGATAGGCCACAAGGTGGCCATGCTGAGTGAGAACGATGCCCACATCATAGTCTGAGGCATATGTCTCAATCTCAAAGGGTTGTTGCAAGTTCGGCAGTGAAATTACTGGGTATGAGCACAAGCCTTGCTTCAAATCATCTAACACTTATTGTTGGGACCGACCCCACACAAATGTTTCCTTACCACCACCCCTGGTTATTTGGCTGAGGGCCCATGCAATATGGGAGAATCCCAACACAAACCTGCGGTAGAAATTGGCAAGGCCCGAGAAGCTCTGAAGCTCAGTGAGTTTGGTTGGGGTTGGCCAGTCACGGATGACTTGGATATTGGCTGGATCCACATGTTTGCAATGTTGATCAATAGCCTAGGTAATGGACCATGTCCATGCTGAAGGAGCATTTTTCCAAGTTGGTGTATATCTTGTGCTGCCATAGGGTGTGTAGAACTTGTTGAATATGCTGCAACTGTTCTGCCCAAGTATTATTGTAAATGAGAATGTCATCCAGATACACTACTACAAAAGTATTGGTGAATTGTCACAAGATATCGTCCATCATCCTCATGAAAGTGGCTGGAGAATTTTCCAAACCAAAGGGCATGACCAACCATTCAAAAAGACCCTC
The DNA here is from genome assembly GCA_009831015.1 of Picea engelmannii. Taxonomy (NCBI): domain Eukaryota; kingdom Viridiplantae; phylum Streptophyta; class Pinopsida; order Pinales; family Pinaceae; genus Picea; species Picea engelmannii. Next base: position 468,615 of record ML778525.1, read on the forward strand.
CTTTGACTTGAAGGTCATCTTCCATACATTTGTTTGTTCTATCGGGATTTGGCGGTATCGAGACTTGAGATCAATCTTACTGAAGTATTTGATCCCCGTGAGTTGATCAAAGAGGTCATCGATTCAGGGAATCGGGTACCCATTTTGTAGCATCCCCAACCACCAATAGGTCGAGCTACGCCACTTCTTAGACATCTCTTATAGTACTGATACCATTTTGTGACGCCCCGGCCCAACTAGGTCGGGTCATGCCACTGCAATTAACGCTATGATATACATATA
>ML778525.1:468964-486129 GCA_009831015.1 Picea engelmannii
TATACATACATATACATATACATATATATATGATGTAATTCTAATAGACACAAATATTCTATTCATACATATTTCATGTGGAAGCGACAATAATACATAGATGCAATAAACACAGGTAATTTTGGTAACATTATAACACATGTACACAATACACATCATACAAAGAACAAATATTCGGTACTTATCTTTTAATATATGACCACCAACTGCATGTAGACCTTCCACGAACCTCCCAGCCTTAGACCACGTTTCTCATCATGCTCAGAAGTGGGTCACCCCCGAGCTGGGACTAAACTCCACCCAGGATTAAGAAATCCTAGACCTAGGCTGAGGCTATGGGAAAAATGCACTGTGAAACTGGAAGGATTCTCTCCAAGGAGCCTACTTACAGCCACTACTCACAGAATCTCATTCCCCACATGCCTGTCCAACCCTGGGAATATGAACCTTATTGTTCCATAGTCCATCGACTACTCCACTTCCCTTCCAGGGCATCAACAATAGGTCAGATCAAGAATTATCAGAGCTCTGTAGCTGGTACTTGACTCCCTCCAGGAGAAATCACTTCCCAACAAACTCTCTCACCTGGAGAGGGTTTCTCATAGTTCTCAGAATAGTTGGTTTTACCATGTGTGTGTGTGTGGGCGCGTCAGAATTCCCCACCATTATCGAATCTGACGCGCCCACACACACACACATGTAAAGAATATAACACATACCCAACATTCTCCCACTTGTTGTTTTCTTTTCATCTAGGGGTCCATAGGATTATATAGTCAACAATTCAGGGCAGCAATGCCCATTGTTACTCTACACCAGGAGAACTTTTTTGTGCTCACAGACTTTTTCAATGAATTTGCAACATTCTTCAAAGTGTCAACCTTTTCCAGCAACACCTTCTTTTTTTCAACCATGTCTCTCACAAAGTGATACTGAACATCAATATTCTTTGTCTTTGAATGATAATCTAGGTTCTTTTCCAGGAAGATTACACTCTGAATGTCACAATATAATCTTATTGCTCGTTGTACCAACCCAATACTTGAACACAATCTCTGTAACCATATTGCTTCCTTTCTTTCATGAGTGGCTTCCATGTATTCAACTTCTGTAGTTGGCAGTGCCACTACAGACTGTTTTTTGCTCATCCAACTGATTTCTCCTCCAAATAGGTTAAAAACATACCCACTTGTAGATCTTTTGTGATCCATATCTCCAACGTAGTCTGCATCAACAAAGCCATGTATGTCTACCACTCTGTCCAATCTTGGTCTTCCTTGGTATCACAATCCATAACTGGTAGTTCCATGAAGATACCTGAAGACCCTCTTTACTTTTTTCCAATATTCCTTCCCTGGTTTTGACATATACCTTCTCAAAAGTCCCACTGCATGTGCAATGTCTGGTCTAGTACAAACCATTGCATACATCAAACTACCAACCGCACTGGCATTCAGAACATGGGAAATGTCCTCTTCTTCTTCCTGTGTCTTGGGACATTGATCTGTAGATAACTTTACACCTATAGGAATAGGAAACTTGACCATTTTACTTCCATGCATATTAAACCTTTGTAATATCGTCTCAACATATTTTCTCTGATTCAACCATAGTTTCTTGTTTGCACGATCTCTTTTAATCTCCACTCCCAGAATGAAGTTAGCAACATCTATATCCTTCATGTAAAATTTGGAGGATAGCTACGATTTCACCTCCTTGATAACATCCATGTTATTTCCTACCAGCAACATGTCATCAACATACAATAGTACATAAATGAAGTGATTACCAACCTGCTTGGAATATACACAGTGATCATCCCTTCTTCTCACAAATCCCAATCTAAGGATGTATGTGTCAAACTTTTGGTACCACATCCTAGGTGATTTCTTCAGATCATATAGTGACTTCTTTAGCTTATAGACCAACTCTTTCTTTCCCTTCACTACAAATCCTTATGGTTGCTTCATGTAGATTTCTTCTTCTAGATCCCCATGTAGGAATGTTGTCATCACGTCGATCTGTTCCACTTCAAGATCAAAAGCATCAACAATAGATAAAATAGATCTAATAGAAGTTAAATTAGCAACAGGAGAAAAAATCTCACCAAAGTCAATTCCCTCTACCTGGGAATAACCTTTTTTTAATAACCGAGCTTTGTATTTCTCCACATTTCCTTATGCATTAAACTTGTTCTTAAACAACCATTTTCTACCAACATATTGTCTTCCATCTAGCAACTCAACTATATCCCATGCCTCATTCTTATCCAAGGCATCCATTTATTCAACCATGGCCTTCTTCCAGAGTTTACTATCCTCTGAATTCACTGCTTCCCTAACAGTTATGAGATCATCATCAGTAATAGATAAAGCAAAATCGGAATGGAAATAAGGTGGACTATACCTTTCTAGTTTCCTTCTTTCTCTCACTGATCTCCTCAATACTGGGGTATGAGGTTCTTCTTCTTCTTCTGCTTCATCTTCTTCAGATGATTCAAATTTTGCATCATCCAACTCAAGCTCTATTTTCTCAGGTTCATCTTGTGTTGGTAGGAATTCTTGTTTGGACACATCTTTTACCTCTATAAAAACAACATCCCGACTGTAAACAATCTTCTTAGTTTCTGGGTTCCAAATATTATAACCTTTCACACCATCTTTATAACCCATAAAGATACACTTTTCATCTTTATTATCTAGCTTACTTCTATTTTCCTTTGGAACATGTACATAAGCATCACAACCAAACACTCTGAGATGTTCAAGAGAGGGTGTCTTACCAATCCATACCTTGTGTGGAGTTTTATCATGCAACGTTGATGAGGGTGATCGATTGACCAAGTAACATGTTGTACCCACTGCCTCTGCCTAGAATTCATGTCCTAACTTGGCACCACTGAGCATGCTCCTTGATTTTTCCATCAGTGTCATGTTCAACCTTTCTACAACTCCATTATATTGAGGTGTGTATGGAGTAGTATTCTACCTTGCTATACCACACTTCTTACAGAATTCTTCAAATTCATTTCTGCAGAATTCCCCACCATTATCTGTTCTCAATACCTTTATTTTCTTCTTCATTTGATTTTCTACCAGAGCCTTAAAATCTTTAAATTTATCAAATACCTCATATTTCTTTCTAAGAAAATAAATCCATGTGTTCCTTGAGAAATCATCTATGAATGAAACATAATACATAGATTTACCTAATGATGGAATAGGAACAGGTCCAAACACATAACTATGTATCAACTCTAAGATCCCCTTTTCTCTTTTAGCACCAAATGGGAATCTTACTCGATTATGTTTACCATATATGCAATGTTCAAAGAAATCAAAATCCAAAGTGAAATTAGACATACCTTCAACCATACCTTTATCATGTAGTGTTCGAAGGCCCTTTTCTCCAATATGTCCCAATCTTTGATGCCACAGCATGGTCTTCTTTCCAGGGAAAATATTGGTCTTTTCTTCTTTATTTCTCTTCTTAGGGACAACAGAACGGTTACACCCATTATTATAAGTTCTTCCCAACAACTTGTACATAGTTCCACACCGAACTCCCCTCATCAACACCATTGCTCCTCGTACCATCTTTCAAGTTCCCTTTCCAAATACAGTGTCTACTCTTGCATCATCCAACTTGCTTACATATATTAGGCTCCTGGATAGTTTTGGAATGTGCATAACCCCAAGGAGATTTCTAATCCTTCCATATTTTAGCAGCAACTTAACCCTTCCACGTCCCATGATTTTGGCTATCGAGTCATCTCCTAGGAATACATCACCACCATCGTATTTTTCATACTCACTGAACCACTCCCTATGAGGAGTCATATGGTATGACGCATCTGATTCGATCAAACATACATCATGGTCTGCATGTGTACTTGTAGATTCCAAGTAAACATCACCTCCTTCTTTAGTGGAGGTTTTTGCCTCTGTGGAAGAGGTACTATCAGATCCCTTTGGTTTATAAACTTTCTTAGACTTGCAATATTTCTTATAATGCCATGTTTTACCACACTTCCAGTATTTCCTCAAAGATTTACCTGGAGGCTTAGATTTATCTATAGATTTAGATCTCCCCCCCCCGAGGACTTACCAAGATTCTTGTCTTAGGTACGACCTCTTACAAATAAATCATCTGTGCTATGACCATCCATTCTTTTCCACCTCATCTCTTCATATAACAAGGATGAAACTACATCCTCATACTTCAATGTAGATTGAGTGGTACTACCAATTTCTACAACCAGATTATCCCAAGAGTCTGGCAAAGAACATAACAAAATAATACACTTATCTTCTTCTGCAATCATAATATTCACAAAGACAAGTTGACTTACCAGAGTATTAAAGGAATTTATATGTTTTGTCACAAAATATCCATCTTCCATCCTAAGATGATATAGCTTGTTTCGAAGAAACAACTTGTTTACCAGGGACTTTAATTGATACAAATTCTTCCCTGACTTATCCCATAGTTCCTTGGTTGTAGATTCTCTCGAGACATTCAACAACATTGAATCTTCCAGGAAAAGTCAAATAATACTCCTTTCTCTTATGTCCAACTTATCCCAATCTTCCTTCGACATACCATTAGGTGGTGTACTAGTAGGTTGTGTACTAGTCAACTTTGTACCAATAGGATGTGTACCAGGATCCACAACAATCCATTACTCTTTGTCTACAAGAAGGTCCTCCATCTTGAGCTTCCATAGCTCAAAGGTTTTACCATTGAACTTCTCTATCTCGATTCTATAAGAGCTCACCATTCCTCTTTCTACACTCGAATCACCACTGCAAAAGCTCCCACTAAACCCAGGTTTATCACAGACCCAAGATAAACTTGATCTATCAAGACCAAGCCAAACCCTCAGCAACAAAGGCATCCCTCTGAAGCTAAAAATGAGCTCTGATACCACATGTAAGTTTTAAACCTGTGAAGTAAAGAAATGCATATAGATTCTTAAGAAAAACAAAAATTAATCAATGTCTCATACACATAGTACACATAGATTTATACCGGAAACCCTTAACCGGGAGAAAACATTTCAATGCTTCATTGTATTAATTTCACCATTCACCATACAATATATATACAATGGTTTTAGGTATTCCGTAGATACCAAAACCTTAATCCCTTAATCTGGGATTAATTTAGAAAAACGCTAAAAATAGAAAAAATCGCTAAAATCGTCAAACACAGTTGTCGAATCTGACGCACCCACACACACCCATGCAAATAATATAACACATAACCAACATTGTGTTCCTCCCCTCAAAGGAATTTAGGATAAATGGGTTTATTTTCCCAACTTTAGTAATTTTCAAGAATACATTATAATATTCCCTTGGGTCAAGCCCTCAAGATTAGAACCTCTTTTCTATCCTCTCAACCTCATTCCTTACCCTACCCAGTGGATCTTAGTCCCCCATAACTCTTTCTTCGTGATCAGACTACACACATCGGTGTATTTGATTAATAATCTTCATAATTACATATACAAAAATCAAGCCCACTAACCTTAGCATCTGAGCTCTTTGGCCTAATAAACATAAAATCCTACCATCTTATAATTAATTGGCTCACCAACCTACAAACATCATCACATTTCACAGGGGCTCAACCTTTGGGTATTATAATTCCCTTCCCTTATTTTTGCATTGTCCTCAGTGCAACTCATTTACATAATATCAACAAGATCTTCAAAATCTTCAAAACGATGTGGGTACTCTGCCCGCATAGCATATTTATGCTCCCATGTTGCGTCCTCGGGATCGTACCAGGTCCACTGAACTTTTACAAGCCCCGTGGCTTGATTATGAAGTTGCCTTCTTTTATGATCCATTATACGCACCAGATGCACCTGAAAAGCGCTTTCCTTCTCCACCTGAATCACATTCCAATCAATACCATGATTAGCATCAGGTACATACTTCTTAAGCAATGACACATGAAATACATTATGTATAGACATGCATGCAAGAAATGAAAGACTATATGCTACTGGACTAATCCTCTCTAGGATTTCAAATGACCCACAATATTGATCTACCAACTTTGAACAATTTCCTAACTTCAGGGAGATTTTGTTGGCCTTCACTCTCAGGAATACATGATCCCCTACTTTAAATTCCTTGTGAGTTATGTTCTTATCAGCATAAATTTTCTTCCTATCTTGGGAAACCTTCAAATTCATCTTTATCTTCAGCATTTTTTCTTCCATTTCCTTGAGCAACTCTGTCCCAACCACTGCCCTGTAAACTAGGATGTCCCAACTTACTGGGGTGTTTCACTTTCTTCCATAAAGTGTTGCAAACGGGCTCATCTTCAGTGATGCTTCATACCCATTGTTGTAGGAAAATTCTACCAAGTGTAGATAATCTTCCCATTTAGATGGGTTGTCCATCACATACATTCTTAACATATCTTCTATCACTTGGTTCACCCTCTCTATCTGCCCATCAGACTTAGGATGATAAGCAGTGTTGAAGTTCAGATTTATTCTGAACCCTTTGAATAACCCCTTCTAGAATTTTGATGTAAACTTTGGGTCTCTGTCAGACATAATTGTCTTGGGTATGCCATGCAAGTGTGCTAATTCCCTCATATAAATATTGGCAACGTTATTTTCCTTATGAGTAGTCTTCATAGGAATGAAATGGGCAACTTTAGTAAGCTTGTCCACCACTACCATGATTGCATCATGCTGCTTGCTTGTTCTGGGAAATCTTGTGATGAAATCCATTTTCACCACTTCCCATTTCCACTCAGGAATGGGTAATGGTTGTAGTAAACCATCTGTTTGTCTATGATCAACCATTACCTTTTGACATTCCAAGCATTTAGCTATGTATTCAGCAATCTCCCTCTTCATGTTAGGCCAATAATATTGGCTCTTGACTGTTGAAACTATTTTATGATATCCTAGGTGTCTTGCATAAGGCACATTATGCATCTCTTTTAAAATCTCACTCCTCAATTCATAAGAGTTGGGTGCATAGACTATGTTTTTGTATAGAAGGATTCCATCAAATCCTAATTCATAATCCTCAACCTTCTGTTGCATTTTACCTTACTGCAATTTTGTTACCAATTCCATGTACTGCAAATCTTCTTTTGCAACTTCATAAATTATTCCTTTGATGCATGTTTGATACATGATAATGGATGTAGCATGCAGTTCATTCACTCTCCTGCGGAGTGCATCAGCCACTTTGTTCTCCTTTCCTTTGATATGCTTGATATCAAAGTCATACTCACAGAGAAATTTCAACCATCTACTCTGCCTAGCATTCAAAGTAGGCTAATCAAAAAAATACTTCATACCATTATGGTCTTTCCTCATCTCAAACCTCTTTCCCATGAGGTAGTGCCTCCACTTCTTCAAAGAGTGCACTATGGAGGCCAATTCCAAACCATGAGTGGCATAGAGCCTTTCATGCTATTTCAACTTCCTTGATTCATAACATACAAAAAACCCATTTTGACTAAGGACTCCACCCAATCCTTCTTTACATGCATATGTGCATACAATGAAGTATTCATTTGGATCTGTGATCTTCAAAATTGGAGCACTGGTTAACAACTGCTTCAATTGTTGGAATCTTCTTTCACATTCTTCTGTCCATTGAAATTTCTTCCCCTTCCTTTGCAAGGAAGTGATGGGGTGAGCTATTCTCGAAAACCCTACAATGAACCTCCTATAGTAGCCAGCTAGACCCATGAAGGATCTGACTTCTGTCACATTCTTAGGTGTTTTCCACCCTTTAATGGCTTCTATATTTCCAGGGTCCACTGTTATCCCATCCTTTGAAATGGTATGCCCCAAGTAGTGAATTTTGTTTTGATAAAATGAACACTTTCTCAATTTGGAATACAATCGATAATCTCTTAGCACTTGCAGCACCATCCTCAAAGGATGCTCATGCTCTTCTTCTGACTTACAATATACAAGGATGTCATCCAAAAAAAAAATGACAAACTTGTCTAAATATTCCTGAAAAACACAATTCATTAAGCACATGAAAACAACTGGTGCATTTGACAACCCAAATGGCACCATTGTGAACTCATAATGGCCATATCTTGTCCTGAAGGCAGTCTTGTTGATATCTTCCTCTTTAATCCTTACCTGATAATTTCCTAACCTGAGATCTGTCTTAGAAAATATATATGCATCCTTCAATTGATCAAAGAGATCATCAATCCTTGGCAGAGGTTGCTTGTTCTTTATAGTAACTTTGTTCAATTGTCTAAATTAGATGCACAATCTCAATGTCCCATCTTTATTTTTCACAAAAACGACTGGGGGACCCCAAAGTGACACACTTGGGTGTATATACCCCTTCTTCAGAAGTTCTTCAAGCTCCATTTGCAATTCCTTCAACTCTGGTGTACTCATTTTGTAAGGAGTCTTTGATATTGGAGTTCCTCCAAGCATCAAATTAATAGAGAAATCGATATCTCTCTTTGGAGGTAGTCCTGGTACCTCCTTGAACACATCTTCAAAATCTTCCAAGACTGCATGATCTTCCAAATTTGGCAACTTATCCTTAGATGCTTCCTCCATATGGGTTGCAAATATTTGACAACCTTTCTTGTAGCACTTCTTCAACTGCATTGCTAAGATTTTTTGGACAGTAAATACCCTGGGAATTCCTTGGACTGTTTATGATTTCCTTCTTCATCCAAGAAAGTGAATGCCCTTTTATGGCAATGTAATATGACATGGTGTTGATCCAACCAATCCATACCAATGAGGTAATCATAGTATCCCAATGATAAGTTGCTCAAATATGCCTTGGTACACCGCCCATTCATGCCCACTAGACATGATTTAACCAACTCAACAACTTTCCTCTTGGCTCCTGTAGCCAGCTATACCAACCAAGATTTTCCATGCTTGCTTCTTGGAAAAATAAATCTTTCTACTACCTTAGGTTCTATATAGTTATGACTAGCCCTCGAATCAATTAAAATAGTAAAGGCATGGTTATTGATAATACCTTCAACTTCAATCATGTGTGATTGAAACTCAGCTTGCGTGTTGTCCAAGGCTATATAGATCCTTGGTAATCTTATGCCCATGTTCTCCACTGTTTATTCTTGTTTTATATTGTGGACATCTCTTACCTTGTCACTTTTGTGAGGACAATCTTTATACTTGTGGTCTCCTTTACATCTGAAGAAATTTGTTGATCATTGTGTATCACTTTAGATCCATACAATTCATTTCAAATTTGCGTAGGTCATAAAAAAATGGTATAGATCTATCCATTTACCAGTGGGATACTGTCATCACTAGATCACACCAGATCACTAATTGCTGAGCATATCTGATTTCTAATTTTATCAATCAAACATGATAAAATATTCAGTAACTACAGGATCAGTTCAGATCTTCAATGGAGAGGATCATTATTTCTATGTTGGATCACTGGATGGATTGTTGGACAAATAATTGGATCGCTATTCTAGTGGAGATCAGATCTAATAGGAGGCATAAATGCCTTTTTTTCCAGATTTTCACAACAAAAATAATCCTCGGTGACAAGGTAGACCTTGAAGATTATGTATCTCAACCTGATAAAATCAGTGCTGCAAAAATAACAACAATTTTCCAAGAAGCGAGAATGTACACAAATTTAAAAAATTATGTCCACAATCGATAGGATGAATCATGTTGTCAAAGTGGAGATGGAAAGGAAATCAAATAACATTTTTTCAAAAGACAGACATACTTAGTTCTTTCATATGGACATAATTGTTGTGACCGACATAATTTTATTTTAATAGATGTAGATTTGTGAGTTATATATAAAATCTTTCTCTATGTATGAATCTCCACGTACAGATCTCGAGAAACACATGCTAGATCTATATATCAATTTGATAAAATATAGAGAAACTTTTGAATAAACAAGATGTTACCTATCTCTCATCAAACCATAAGGATCTGTCGAACAATGATGTAGAAAACCTTTTTACAGCTGCAAGAATCATACAAATCATGTTTCACATGTCAAGACCATTGAAACAAATCTCCCATGTCGTCCATTCAATTCCTATTGATAACTTTCATAGATTTATTTAGGCCCTAGAAACAATATAGCTATGATACCTATTGAATAAATTGAGCATATGAATATTAGGACAAGAAGATTGGTGGAAAAGGCCTCAAGCCATAATTCTCAACATTGTATTCATCTTAATGATACAAATATATAATACAATAATGAAACCACCTCAATTGTTCTCACATTGACACCTCATCGGGAGATAAGGTCAAATGAGGAATTATAGGAATCTAGAAACACACTTAGGACAACAACTATATCCTAGCATGTAAAATATATCAAAGGTGGTATACTAAGACTTAATGATTGTATATGAGAAAGAGGATAACAACATCCCCAACATTGAATGGGTGCATGCCTTGACCTTTTCCCTCCTACCTCATCCATTCTATGCTCTCTAAAATATGGTTGTCCTTGAGGACTGTTTCTGAAAAATGGAGGCTTGTTTCCCTTCTGCCTCCATTCCTTCTTGAACTTCTTCTTTTCCTCCCAAGCCTTATGGAAAGTAGGCTTTCCTTTTTGTTGATCATATAAGCATTTTTATCTCCTTATAGTTTCTTCCAGAGTCTTGGGATCATCATATTGTATTTTATCACTGATGAAATATGGAAGCCCACTCAGGTACCTATGAATATTAATTGTCTCATCCTTGATGAAGGAGAGATACTTCAATAGATCTAAGAATATCCTTTCGTATCCGTCAATAGCCATGCTGCCCAGTTTAAGTTCAAAGAACTCTTTCATCTTTATGTCATAATACCTCTTGGTCAAGTATTTCTTCTCAAAATGCCTCTTGAAATCCTTCCAAGTCACATTTTTCTCCCTGAGGTGTTGTACTTTCACCAGCTGATCCCACCACATAGATGCTTTTCCTTTAAGTTGTTAGATGGAAATTATTCCTTCTACATGAGAAGAATAATTATGCAATTGAAAATACTTTCTCATGCCCAACAACCATGTCTCTGCATCTTCATCCTTCTTGTGCTCCCCATCAAACGTAGGAGGTTAGATTTTGTTCATTTCCCCTCGTAGCTCATCCTCCCCAGACCTCTTATTCTTCCTAATAGGGGATGGACTTGAGATGTTGTGTGCTCTCTTATTGGAATGCCTTGGGGAGTGTTGGTGATGTCTGCTATCACTTTTTGTTCTTCTATGACTCCCTAATTTGCTTCATCCACTCTCCTTATCTGATTTGTTTTCTATTCTTTCCAGGATCTACATCAACTTTATGTTGAATTCTCCTTGTTTCTCCCTATATTTCATGAGATTTTTGTTATCTGCGCGGTGAGTCTGAACATCTTTCTTCAACTTTTCAATGATTTTCATCATGTAATTTCCTTCTTCATCTATATCTTCTCCATTCCCATTGGAGTTCGATCCTTCAACTCCTAAATGGACATCCATTCCTCTAACTTCATTTTCCAAACTGTAAGCACCCTATTCCTTCCCCATTTCTCTGCACTATGTAGAAATTCGGTTTGGTTCTGAAAATCGTTAACTCTGCAAAATGTGCAGTCAACCGAGTTTTATCAGACTATCAGACTTTAATAATTCTCCAGAATAAACCAATCCGATTCAACAAAAACAATATCAGATGCCATTTTCTACAGGTCTTGGTCGGTCAAGAACCCCTTGGGCTTCAATCTCTAAGCCCAATTTTGTTCTACAACAAAATTTTGGGCGCTAGCCCCTTTTTCTTCATCCCTTGGTTCGCATGTGACCATGACTGTGACCCAGCGCTTATGATTTGAGCACTTATCTGAAGCTCTGAAACTTCGAGCTCTAGGCTTCGATGAATTTCAAAGGACATCACAACAAATCTCTCAGAGTTCCATATTGGCAAACTCACGAAGTAGAGTGGATCAACAGTCCACATCCCCCAACATCCAACAACTGATACTCACTATGGAAATCTAGGCTTCGAGGCTCCAGGACTTCGGAGCTTCAGGGCTCCGGGACTTCGGAGGATTTCACCTTTTCACATCCCAAAACTCCCAAACTGTGAGTCTCTGCATACTTCCATGTCATCCTGGTGACATCATCACGTCATTTTACTTCGGTGTTATGGAACTTCAAGGGTTTCTTCCTCCCATTCCATCCCCATTTATTCTAGAGCTTCAAGTCTCCGAAATTCACGATCTTGTACCATGCATCCACTAGGGCCCACGGTTTCCATGCTTGAACTAATAAATATCAAAAAATTCACATCAAACTTTATACTTTTTCAAATTGTGGGGACATGGGTTGGCGGTTTGGGAGTAACCCACCGATCGTTCCACAATTTTCCCCACGCTGACACGTACCTCTTCTAATAAACCGTGGTTTGCATTGCATGACCTCCCTATAGAATTATCTACCATGCAACTTCGACCACCACACTGCCACTCGTCCATCGATCTTGATATATCATGATCAAAGTTAATGTGAGCCCGATCCAGCTAACTTCTTCGCCAAGTTTGACTTCCTTGTTCCACCACTAGGAGCACCACACAACACCGACACGTGACTCAATCAAGCAGGTGACTTATGTCACATTCTAACTACATTTATATCTTACAAAGGTTCTTAACTCACTAACACATGGCACACATCCCATTTGTCCACATCATCCCTAGTGACGTCAGCAGGCCATGTCACTTTGGGACTTTGGGCTTCAGGAGATTTCACCTTAGAATACCTTGTTTCTCCTGAACGTCAAACTCCCAAACTTTCTTACCTTTCATTCTTGGCTTAACCATACGGTTATGATCCGTCCTTGGTCAAATCCAATGGTAAACACTTCCCCCTCCCTGGATCTACGGTGTAGCTCCTCTTCAGGACTTCATAACTTCGGGCTTCAACCCTTTCTTCTCTATCACACATAAACTTCACCGAAGTCACAAATTCTGAAGTACTTAGGGGCTAATCCTCATGCATATTTCTCCATATCTGACGGTTATGAAGGATCCTCCTTCTCCTGAAAAGATTCCACAACCCAAATTCAAACCTTGCAGTTCCAAACCCATGGTTACTATAGTCTCTTTTATCTGCTATTGTTCTTGAACCACTATACCTCCCGAGCTTCCAAACATGACCAAGTGTTCTCTTGTCACTCTAGGATGATCTGAAATTCAAATTTTGTCCTTTTTCGACAACAATTTCCTTCTTAAACCTTCTCTTCAACCTCCACTTTCCTGGCCCATCTAGGATCAATATTGAAACCATGTCTCTGATACCATCTTTTCGCATCCCCAGCCACCAACAGGACAAGATATGCCACTTCTTGGACATCTCTCTTAGTACTGATACCATTTTGTGACGCCCCTACCCAACCAGGCGGGGCCATGCCATTGCAATTAATGCTATGATATATGTGTGTGTGTGTGTGTGTGTGTGTGTGTGTGTGTGTGTGTGTGTGTGTGTGTGATGTAATTATAACAGACACAAACATCCTATTAATACACATTTCATGCGGAAGCTACAATAATACATACATGCAATAAACACAGGTAATTATGGTAACATTATAACACATGTACACAATACACATCATAGAAAGAACAAATATATGGTACTTATATTTTAATATATGACCACCAACTATGTGCAAGCCTTCCGCGAACCTCCCAACCTTAGACCACGCTACTCATCATGCTCAGTAGTCGGTCACCCCCAAGCTGGGACTAAACTCCACCGAGGGTAAAGAAATATTAGACCTAGGTTGAGGCTATGAGAAAACTGCACTATGCAACTAGAAGGATTCTCTCTAAGGAGCCTACTTATGCCCACTTCTCACGGAATATCATTCCCCACTTGCATGTCCCACCCCAAGAATATGCACCTTCATTGTTCAACAATCCATCGACTACTCCACTTCCCTTCCAGGGCTTCAGCAACAGGCCAAATCAATAATTCTCATAGCTTTGTAGCTAGTATTGGACTCCCTCCAAGAGAAATCACTTCTCAACAAACTCTCTCACCTGGAGAGGGTTGCTCACAGGCCTGAAAACATGCTTCTTCAACCATGGGCCTGAGAACCCTCCTCTTCAATCCACAACCACCCAAAATTGGTTAAGGCAAGGGGACAACTCAACAATCTACAGAGGTTCACAAGGCGGAAGATGAATCTGGTTATGTACTTGTTCAATGCATGCATGAACTACCCAAGGGATGGCCAGCATGCTGAGGATGAACTCGTGGGAAAATAAATGGCCAAATTGGTCAGAATGTTAAGAGCGAGCAAGGAAAATGGTGAGAATGGTCAGCTTGTGGAATCTTGAGAGAGTTGCAATGGTGAGAGAGAATTTCTCAGGAAGGTGGCCAGAATGGTTCATGAACCCCCAACAAAGGTGTAATTTCCCACATAAATATGCATGCATCCTGGGTGACACTTGACTCTCCAGGATCACACTCCTCTCCACTTGGATTTTGTTCCTCACTCAAAGGAACTTAGGATAACTGGGTTTATTTTCCCAACTTTAGTACTTTTCAGGAATACATTATAATATTCCCTTGGGTTAATCCCTCAATATTATCCCCTCTTTCCTAGACTCTCAACCCCATTCCCTACCCTACCTATTGGAGCTTAGTCCCCCATAACTCTTTCTTCATGATCGGTATAAGTAATTACATGCTTACAGAACTCAATTGGTGTAAGTACATGCTTACAGAACTATTGCAGGCATGTTTAGATGCACATGATAAGTTTACTTACTTTCTCTATGGATACATGTTGGTTGTTTTTGTGATGTGGAAGTGGTTGTTTTTGTGATATGTTATCTCTGTCAAGCACTCCCAACACCCACCTTGCCAAGCTATTTGACTCCTATCATGATTGCACTGTCAGTGCAAAAGACCGTGACACCTCCTTTCTGCAGTGGTACAACAACCTTGTCATAGCTACCCATAGGCTGAGGATTCCCCAGGATTTTCTCAAATGACATACCCATAATATTTGGTTCAACATGAACCAGGAAAATACATTTGTGAGGCATATTGGCACTACTCCATCACTATTCCACTCAACACCATTTCCATTCTACCTGGGTGAATCCCTCTTAGACAAGGAATTCATGTCCTAGCCAAGAGTTATGAAGGAAAATAAAAGATAAGATATTACCTACTTGATTCCTCCCATCTCACAACGGTCAGCTCCTGCACATACACCTGGTGCATGCCTCAACTCAACAAAGAGATATCAGAATCCATCAAGCTCAGAGGAAGGGGAAGATGAAGGTGAAGAGGAAGCACTACCTTGGGGGTGAGTTCATATCTCATTATCCTCCATCCCAGATGATGCCACCATCTCTGGTAATCATTTACATGAAGTATTCACTTCTTATTTCCCTATAAATAAATCATGCATTGATTCTTCATCTAATTCTATCATCGATCCCATTATTACTCACATAAATACCCCCATTACATCCTCAGTCCCTATTGAAACCATTATTGATGACCCCCCACCTAAGCCAAAATCTACCCTTATCATTGAGGAACTCACCAACTGATCCAGATTTCGGAGCAAAACAAACTGATTAGCAGACTTAATACAATAAACACAAATATATGAAGAATAACACAAATATCTAGTGAACAATATATTCTATTAAATAATGAAATAGGATGAAACTATAAAACTGCAAAACTAAAACACTTTCTCGAATGGTGGTAGCTATCTCTGAGAAGAGATGTGGCTTCTATGTGCATCTGTCTAAGCAGGATGGATTAAAATGATGCTCTAGAGGCCTTTTCGATATTACTCATGAATTCCAAAACCCTAGACATCAAAAAACCTAACCCGAGAAGGTGAAACGCCAAAAGTTATGTGGGTCCTATGGGTAAGTTGGCCTAATTTGGTACTCAACTTCCCAGAGTTGTAAATTTTTCATATGACCTCCATTTTAGGTCTGTGATATCCTGTTGGAAAGGTATTTCATAGAGCTACACATTATCCCATCAAACTCTAACTTTGTCTACAATTTGACTATGGCGAGCCAAAAAAACAACGTTTAGTGCCCCAAAACAGCCCTGGAAGTAAAACAAGATGTGATGAGATGAAAACATACAAAATAAGCCAGTTGGATTAGGAAAGAGGCCACCTGTATCCACCTATAGGATGTGTGGGGATTCAGACAACCCCAGAATTATAGAACCCACAATTACAAGGCAGCACAGATGAACGTGTTGAACAAAAATGGACATGAGGAGCCAGTTGGAATAGGTGGGTGGACACCAATATCCATCTGGATCAATCCTCCCCCATTAGGAAGCAATGGTATCCATTGTGTTGAGTTCCCCCATCAGGTGAGGAAAATTTTGTTGGATTTGGCCCCAGGTGAGCCACTTGCCTTGGTGTAGGAATTGCTCTGCCTTGACAATCGATAAATATGGATCCGTTGTTGGCGAGTTCCCTTGACCTATTTGTCCACTATCTGATCAATGGATTATTTTTCCATGTAGTCAGGGTTGATCTTTGTTGGTGTCAATTGTTCTTCGATCTAAGAGGTTTCCAATAATGGTGGAAAATATGGTCAAAGGAGGTCCACATTGAATATTGGATGCAAACCAAGGAAGGATGGAGTGTTGAGCTCAAAATCATTACTACCCACATCCTTGGTGATAGTGTAAGGCCCATAACGAAGTGGTTGAAGATTCTGATGGGGCTCGGTGAGACACTCCTTCTTCAAATGTAACCAAACTTTTTCACCCATCTGAAACTGGTGTGGTACCCTATGTTGATCATGGCGCTGCTTGTACTTAGCATTGGATTTCTACAAAATCTTCTGGACCTATTGGCGGATGTGTTGAATTTTCTTAATGAATATGGTGGATTTGTCTATCGTGGGTGTTATTAGACTAATCGGTAAGTGCAGACACAAATAGATCTCCCTAACTTCCATAGGAAACTAGAACAAAATAGAACAAAATACACACTTCTCCTTAAACTTCATTGTCATATAAACTATTTTAGTGAGGTACAAGTGGCATGCCTTTTAAACGATGCTTGATCCTTGCTAGTGTCTTCCTTGTAGATCCTTCCTTGGGTTTGCACAATAGTAAGCTTGTCTAAGAATCAGAAACCAACAAAGAGGGAAA
>ML778525.1:486156-526154 GCA_009831015.1 Picea engelmannii
GAAATATATATATATATATATATATATATATATATATATATATATATATATATATATATATATATTCTAATGAATTCTATGTATATGATCAAGGAATTGTACAATAGAAGACGAGATGCTTTTATAGGGAAGAAATGTATTGTTGTATTAAATTAAATGGTAAGTGGAGAATACAACCTATGCCTTGATGTTATAAGGTCCCCTTTCAATCAATCTTGCTTCAACACACACACCTTTTCTCCAATGCCTTGAATGAAGAAGATCCACAACCTGACTTGAAGAACTAAAGTAAAGCTCTCAAGCATAATCTGAAGTATAACTCTCCATGCAAATCTTAGCCTATACAACCTTATCCTTTTCCATGAGAGATCCCTCTTTATATAGTGTGAAAGAGAGATGGATGAGGAGATTAGGATGATCCCACTAAATCAGAGAAGTGAGTAAGATCCAAACCGATCGGAGGCCACCTCATCTTCTAGAAGATTCCCTTCTAGAACATTCGTGAAATTTGACTTTTCCTATGCTTTAAGAATCATCGCACCCTATGTAAAAGAAGCATTTGACGACATCGCAATATATTTTTAGGGAAAAGTGCAACGATGTGGCATCATTGAAGCCCATGCATATAGCAGGGTGTGATGACATTCCTTGTTATGGTTTTTGAAAGAGGAAAGCAAATCACTTTTCTCATGGAGAAATTCTCTTTTAATACTTTCATGGAACATGAACACATGTTTTCAGTTGATCACTTAGGTGACAAAAATAATGTGTAACAAAATTCCCCCCAAAGTATGAAGCTGGAACTCATGACAACTGAAATACTTTGTAGAATGTGTGTGTCAAAAACAAAGAGCGCATCGATCGGGAACTTGCAAACAATCAAGTATCTGCATAATAACATACCATTTTCCGAGGTAGGAATTCCCATGCTTAGACTACAAGTGACTCTAATCATAAGTGTCAATTGAGTCATGGCCACTAAACATACACCGTGGATCCATGTCATCATGATTCAGCATATCCACCAAGAATAGAATGTGGATCTATGCTCTAAAAGAATTCAAATATGGACATAGCCACGAGACATACACAGTGGATATATGTGTCAGTATAAACTTATGAATACTCCATCACAACCTGGACCAAAATGATAAGATCCAGGGTCTTCATTTCCATCATCTCTAAGTACAAATCTAGCCATGTGATTACAAGTTTTGAAGTCGAACATGGTAGAAACCGCTTAATTATTGGTCATTAATGAAAATTGTTAACAAGTGAGATGAAAATCACCATTGATTTCAATTACTCCCAATGTACCTTATTACAATTCAACGAATGCGAATAAATGAGTTGAATTTGAACACTCGATGGAATCTTCCAATTAGGGGTCAATGATGTGAACCCACTGTTGAAAGTGAAGAAACCTCTCATTGAGGCATGCATGCTCTAAGGTACTAAATGATTTCTAAGTGTTGTTCCCGGATAATGAGTTGAATTTGATAGGAAAAGACTCATCACAAGAGGGCCTTGATGTATCCCCCATCAATGACACAAAATATGTAATAGATTTGAAGTAGATCAGAGTATGAAGTGATTCAAAACTGACTCAGGGAAGGTCGACATGGTAGAAAATTTATAACTGTAGATGGTTGTCTCGATAGAAAGTTTTTTTAGGATGGACTTCTCTTGAACATATGAATGACACGACATTTGTCTTGGCAGAATTGACACAAGGAGGACCCAACATATGAACTTGTGGATGGTCAAACGAGAGACAAATGGATTTCCCAACCCGGATACAATGATGAAGGGGGGTGTCATGTTCAAGAGTGACTATTACTGCCACTAACACAAATACAAAGACACATTTCTTTCCCAATTTTCCCCCACCATTTCTGGAGAGTACCTCTTTATTTTTACGCAAGCTCGAGGAGGATAAAATATGATTGTAGATGTAAGCTCATCATTCAAACAAGTCCCTCAAAGTATGTTTAACAAACCCTAAGAAGGAGTGGTTTGATCCCATATGGGTCTTTCTATGTTTTTTAATGAGTCCAAAGAAAGAAAACTCAGGGGTTTTTCAATTTTAGAGAGTCTGAAAAACACTTAAAGAGAACTCCATCAGGTCCTTTTTCGTAATTTATTCTGATGAGACCGAAAAAGAGATAACCTGCCGCTTATCAGATGTTTTCTTCAAATAATTTTACGAGCATGAAAAGAACAAGGTCGCTCGGCCATATTTTCATGTTTAGGGAGGTAGAAAAGAGCCTAAAGGATACTCCATCGTTTTTTGTTTTTCGTATTACCAACGCGAGTTCGAAAAAACGACAAAAGACTACTCAATTACATTCTCATGGTTTCACAAGATTGAGAAAGAATTAAGACTATGCTCAGAGGTTTTCCTGAAAAACCCTAAAAGGATATGTACATAAGACAAATATGCAAAAATAAAATAAAAAGGGTGGACCCTTATTCCAACGTCTTGTCTCTATACCTTTTAATATGAAAAAGTCAACACTTTATCAAGCTATTAAGACTTTAGGGCATGGATAAAATATAAAAATAATATAATTTTGCAAATAAAAAGTGGTAAAAAACAATAAAATAGACCCAAAACACCATTTTACCATTTCATTTGCAAATTTACCCAAATAGTTCTCTAAATCCCTTTTTCTCTCTGAATTTCAACTGTCGAGTGCAGAGCGTGTGGTGGATAATTTTACAAACCATCTCCGTCAAACAAGTAATCTTCTTCTCCTACATCTTTTTATGGTTTTAAAATTTGTTTTCATTGGTTAAATTTGTGTGTTGGGTCGATCCTTTGGGGCTACCTATGTGTTGATATCGCCGCAAGTGCCCTATATCGTGAACTGCGACGATCTAGGATCATCGTAGGTGACCCTATAGGTAGGGTGAGATGATGTAGCTCTATGAAAATGTGCAACCCTATGACCACCTCAACCAAAAATTTAAAAAGATAAACCTAACTAGAAAAAACCCCAGGAAAGAATTTTATGTTTCTAATCTTATTTTATTGTTCCTTGGTAGGATTTCCTTGGTCAAGATGATGGAATGGCGTGAGAGAGAGCATGAAGAAGAGGATTAATTTTTTGGGAATGACCCGGGGATAGTTATGGCTCTAAGGCAGTGTGGGTCACTAAAAAATTTCAGGATTCAGGGCATGAGAGTCCAGTTGAGATTGTTAAACTATTTGGTTCACATGTGGGATGTGAACGAACAAACATTTTGTGTGGGTTTCCATACACTCACAATAGATATAGAGGGTATATATTTCCTAAAAGGGTTATCTCGTTGTGGTTATGTTGAGCACTCAACACACCCTAAAACTCTATGTCCATTTTTTGCTTTTTGCATACCACTTGATCCTTTGCACTGTCTGTTTTGCCTTCGGTATGAAACTAATACCTGTGCTTATTTTTCATATTTGATTTTTCTAAAGTTTTCTTGAACATACAACAAAGAATCATCTTAACCATTAAAGGGTAATTAACAACTACTTAAGGAATCGACAAACTAAATATTTCCCCAACGCGCTTAGAAGTTCAGCATCGGTAAAGGTTGAAGGTGACAAATGTCTTTCCTTTTTGTGATTAAACTTTGGCAGGAGTATCACCAAAGACCGATTTGTTCGGCTTCGGCAGAAAAATGAAAAAGTAGGTGTCACACAAGGAAAGGAACGGTATCGCCGACTGTCGACACCCGAAGCAATTTCGGCATCGGGGAGTTATGAAATAAAATATAAATTAATTTTATTTTTTTCAAGTGTCGATCCCCAACCTCCAAGCCGGAAAGACACGACGTGATAAGACGTTTTAACCCTCATATTCATTAGGTACAACGCATTTAAGGTGTTAATAAAATTGTGGATCGTGCATTAGTTTCTAATCCGTGTGCGAATCAAAAGAAATCGTTTAAACTTGTCGATACAATGCATCTGCCTCTGCACCTCCACCGTCAGCCACTTACAATTTAAATGCAAGGAACCGATGCATGTTTATTTTTGAATTGCATTTATTACTCATATTAACTGGTTGATACGATGGATATAGTCCATCCTGTTATATGTTGTTGAGGTCATTGTGTATGATCAATTTTGGCACGACAAAGAGTTCATAAATAACAGAGAAGGGCTAACGATCCAGAGAATTCGTCCAAAGTTTAGTGAGTATTAGACAACTAGCTTAGCAAGCATTACAAGTATGCATCCACTCATGGTGTTTTAAGCTTCCTTTCTATGTTCTCAACCCAACTCCGCTCTGTACACATGTTTAAAGGTTGTTTTAATTCCAGGAACAATGCCTCCGAAGAAACCCTCCACTAGGAAATCCCCAAGAGCACCAAAGCCACAAGAACCAGAAGCAGGAGAGGGCTCCTCCCCAGTAGTTGTAAGACAATTATATTTTTCCCCAAACTAGTGCCTGCCATTAAGACAACTACCAAGAAGGCCTTCATTCAACCCCTAGCCTTCGAGGACACAGAGGCAAACATTGGGTCCAAAACAACATTTCCTCGCTGGGAAGAATTGTTTAAGAAGATCAAGAAAGAAGAACCCCTCGAGTATACCCCGTACAACAATCCTGATACAAGGAAGTTCAATGATGATGTCCTCCCAAAAATCTGTAGGGATTATCTACACATGGTGGCAAGTCGAACTTCGATGTTTCCTTGCATTGAGCTCCTAAAGTGGCTCATCGACCACACTGATGCACATAAATGTTTGATTAATGATGATAATGGTGGATGCGTCAGGGTTTTCTTTCCATCATAGGTTCAGATTTACTACAAGATCAGGGAGTCATAAGAAAACATGAGCATTGATTTCATTCTGAGTTTTTATGCATCACATGATACTAGAAAAATCATGGCGTCATGGTGGAGGGAAGACAAAAAATTCACCAACCGGACTACCGACTGGTACCCAACGACCAATCTAAGGGAACCATAAATATACTTGATGGCTCTTCTTTGCAGGTTACATGGGGAGAAAGATTTCTCCTAGTTTTCAGAGGCTTGAATGCCCCTAGCTTATACAGTGGCCATTTCAGGCACAGGTTTCAATTAGAGTGCCATCATCTCCAAACAGCTGAGCACCTGCATAAGACAAGCCCAGACGCCAAAAGAGGTAGAAACCCCCTCCTTCTACATGGCCTCATATATGTTAGACATCATCTACGCCAGGAACGTTTTCTTTGGAATGAACTTGAATTGGCACTCCTCGGAGCTCCCGGTCCATGTATACTTCAGCATATTATGGGATAACAGGTATAAAAAATCATATGCTCTTATCTGTGACCAGTTTATCGCACGCATATATTTTTTGTTGTTCAGGAAAAAGTGCACTAGGATGTAAGAAGAACCAAAAAGGGCTATATCAAAATTGGGTCATTGGTATCTAGACGAACGTGAAACCTACATTAGGGTTTTCGAAACCACAGGAGCACCCCATTTGTTACCCATATATGTTCCTGACCGACTAGTATTAGGGGAAATTTTCTACCAGACCATCCTACAAGGATACAATACCACTTTAGTAAAAGACAAGAAGCGGGCCTTCATTCTGTATGGGTTTCATATTAGCTTCTACATAGTCAAAGATACCGCGCATGCCAAGCAAGAAGGGCTAAGTCAACTAGAATTTTGGTTCCAAACTGGTCGATTTTGCAAACATGATCCCAAGGGCCTGGTCCTACAAGATGCCTTGCAAGTATCATCCTGTTGGCCTTATGCCCATGTTCGGTTCGAATATGAAATTTTCACTAAAAACACTCAAGATTGGAGTGAAGTAGCGTCAAGGAGGGTTGATCCTAGAACAACCAGTTTCAAAGCTATGAGTTGGGAAGAGCAAGCAACGTCTTTGGAGAAAATGGCTTAATAAATTCTTAGGGCTTGGGAAGGAACTGTAGCATCTGAATCAGGTGAAGAAATAGGCGATCCCTAAGAAGACATCGAGGCGGAAACAGTTTACCAGGAATCCCTGATACAAATCAGGGATTTCCCTGAAGTTCAAGCTACACAAGGGATGAGTGAAATTTTGTACCATCAAATCCAATTGCTAATGAAATGGATGCAGGATGATCCTCACCTTATCATAACGACCGAGCTTCCAACTAGTGCCCGAGAAAGAGGCCCGACGTAGTTGAGAGGCCCCGATTCCATAGACCTAGGGAACACCGATGGGTTAGGAAACAATGGATGCACAACATCGCCGGTTAATTCCCCTATGGATAGGACAAATCAAACAGAGGCAGGTTGGGTTTCAATAGAAACACGAGCGCCTAATCCCCTTGGCAAATGTATACATATATATAGTGACGAAAAAATCCCGGGACCATCTCACAACTCCCCAGTGCGTATCCAAGAGGAAAAGGGTCCCGAGAAAGTTTCCTCCTCTAAGCCCAAAGTTAAATACAAGGAGGTCTCGCAAAAGGAAACAGAAGTCGAAAGTGGCCTCGACACAAAAGAACCCAATGAATAAAAAACCGAAGCGAATCTGAATGACAAGCCTGAACTAGAGGAGACAAAGAAAGGATCCCCACAAAAGGAAGCCAGCAGTTCTGCAGCCGACGAGAAAATAAGCAACGAATCTATACCCGACACCTCTATTTTTCCTAATACTCAAATCCCCGATGAGCGACAAGTAGAAGTCAGACCCACAAGGCACAGCGAGGAAGTTCGAGAGCCCAATATTGAAAAAATATACACCATCGATAGTTTGGGAAACAAGTTAACATGGGGGGATCAACAGATACCAGAGCTAGTAGACGAGGTATCAGATATCTATGAGATTTCCTACGATCAAAAGAGAAAGGCCATTGTTCAAAGGACTACAAATAAAAGAAGGATCTTGTTGGATAACTCCATCTTATTTTCTACATAGAAGAACTTGATCAGCACAGCAGATCCTCGGATGTCTAAACTGATCAATGTAGGAAAATACCTCTCAAATGCTACCTTGGACAGAGCTAGGAGGGAAGAAAAGGAACTAGTCACCACCCTAAAGGAGCTCAAGTAATTGTGCCATCTTGACAAATACTACAAAGGCGCCATGCAGACCACCGTGTATCTGAAATATGAGTTCGCAAGAGTTTACAACGAGTTCAAGAAGGAAAGACACATGTTAAATGAAAACATAGTTGAGTTCCAGAAGGACACTCTCATGGAACTCATGACGTGCAAGGAGATGGAGCGATGGTATGAAAGGGCGAAACAAGCGAAGACTCGAGTACATTGAGGCAGTCCAACAAGGCTGAGATAAGGAAAAACATGGCATTCAAATGATAGGAAAAGGTAGTCTTAATCGCATGAAGTGATCAGTTGAGTACTGGGATAAAATGTCTCGAGACCCACATCGAGAGATCCAAGAAAAATGGATCAGGTGCAAGAAGCACTGGGATACAATTAACAAAATAATAAAGGATGTCGGGCTCCCCAAGTTTGGAACCCCCGATAATTTCATCGACCTGAGTGACGTGGTCAAACTGCATGCTGAAAAATATGCGCTATGGACCAAAGAGTTTGCACAGATAGCCGATGTGAGGCTAGGACAAGTGAAACAATTTGCAGAACATCCGATCAAAGCCCGAACCATGCTACAACAGCTGAAATCCAGTTTATTAAATTTATGAGTGCATGCAATGGACATCAGGGGAATATATGTGGCCCTGATGGAACATCACGAATTTCCATGGGCCCAAACTTGTGAAGAGTTGTTTGTCAACTGGACTAAATATGAGAGAAGTCACCCTTTCCAAAAAGTATCTCGGGACGACTGTTAAAGAATATGTTAGAATATAACACCACATGGCGATTTTTTTTTTGTTTAAATTGCACTTAGCCGTTAGTTTCAGTTAAAAATTTATATTATAAATAAAGACACCGACCAATGAGAAAAGGGTCGATGGTTGTTGTAAGAACTCTTTCTATTTGGTTGTTAAGAATTATTTTGAGACTGCTATGAATTGAGAAGTCCTTCTGGACCAAAGACAAGTTATTTTCATCAGTTACATGTGATTGGACTTGGAGAAGAACTACTTCCTATCATGTTTCATGAATGATGCAGTAATGAGTAAGAGCAATTAATTATGTTGTCAAGTTATCTGGTGCAATGTTTTGGTGTTCTTTTCTTTAATGATGAAGATAAATCATTGTGTGATTATGTTATGCATGGTTATGGTAGATGAATTATTTTTCTTGCCATTATCTTATTACATATGTTCTTTCTTTCTGATAGTTAGTGTCTCAGACAGTAATTGGATGCTCACATGGTTAATGTATTAGTACTAGGCATGTGGTATAGAGTAATTGTCTACATGTTGAGCAGCGGGTTATCCCAAGCTTAACCTCTTCCCCAATAGTTAAAACTTAATCCTGTTTTTTTCAAGTTGGTTTATATTAGCTTGCATCTCTCATATTAGCCCCACTCAAGAGAAAATATAGAACAAAACAGTCCTAACTAAAGGAAGAGCCTTCACAAGAAAACACAAAAGCCCATTGATAAATTGGTCGGATCACAAGATCTGGAGAACCATTCCATTTTAAATGTTGCAGAGTCTAATTGGGCCTCGGTGGCAGGTTTGGTTCCTACTTTTGAGTCAAGGGATTTAGGTCCCATCAACAGAATTGGCGCTAGAAGGAGGGCCTGAGAATGAATGGTTGAATATATATTTTATCTATCATTCCAAACAGCCTACAGATTCGTAACATCCCACATGCATGGCTAATCCTTCACAAGACAACCCACACACGTTGAGTATTCCCAATACGGATAACTCAACCCATGTCGAGGAAGAACCCTTTCACCCTGAAATACCTTACGCCCTTCCTAACGAGGAAGTGAATCAATTCAGGAGAATCACTAGAGCCTATGCCCAACAGATCGGTGTGTTGTCCTTAGCTCCCATCCTCCCTCAAAGAAAACAACAAATCAAACTAGTGGTTATCACTCCTGATGAGGTTTTCATACACTCCGTAGAAGACTTAATAGATTTTGTGATTACTGAAATTCAAGAACCTCTTGGTCTTATACCCGAAACGCCAACCGACGACATCTCCGAGCCAAACGACTTTTAGGAAGAAGAAGATTTCGACTCGGATTCTGAAGATATGGAGGTTAATAATAACCATGAGGAAGAAAGAGAAATCCCACTTCAGAACAACCAACCCTGGTTGGCCGGAGACGTCGTGGCCATCCCTGGATGAGTACATAATCTTCCCCGACATTCGGAGAAACTACTTCCTAAGTACGACCTCGAAACTTCGGGATTACCTGAAGATCATATCAAGAAGTTCATACTCGTGATTAGAATCATGAATGTTTAGCATGAAGATGTAGTCTACAAACTTTTCCTCTACACATTTGAAAATTCAACTTCCATGTGGTATTCTAATTTGCCAGTAGGATCTATAACCAACTGGACTAAGTTCCAGAAAGACTTTCTAGATAAATTTGCAAAGGAAACCACTAAGGGAGCCTTGATGGTTGAGTTGTTCGCAGCCACCATGAGTCCAAAAGACAGGGTCAAATATTTCAATCAGAGATTCACAACCATCTTAAACAAATTCCAACCCTCGGCAAAACCAACTCAAGAGTTACAAATCGAGGTCTATGCCAATGCACTGTCAGCTTCTATTTCTATGTTTGTAAAAAGAGCCGCTAAGAAAACCCTGGTGGAAAATTTTTAAGAGGAAAAAAAAATAGAATTCCAGATGAAAGGATGTAAAGAAGTCCAGGCCTCTCTAGTAAAGAAAGAAACCCATCCCTCTCCCATAAGAGGACTCCTTTTGAATAGACCGTCGGGAAAACCGCTTGAACAAACTCCTGAGAAGGGTAATGGAGATATAGAAGATTTACAACACATGGTTAAAAAATTATCAAATGAAATCATAGACATGAAGAGAAGTGCAGGAGAGGGAAACCAAGGAAAAAGGCCCTATAAGCCTTTCTTTAAAAGAAATCTTCCTTTCAAATCAATTGAACCTCCCCCAGCCAACTTAAATATTGATCTAGGGAACATTATGTCTAATTCTTTTTGTACTTATCATCAGGAAAACCACTCCGAAAGGGACTGCCCTCAATGGGTACACGCCATGAATTTGATGGCCAATCAGTTTCTAGACAAAGTCTCCCTGACTGAACAACCAAGCAGTTCGATTATGAATATTGTTGACCAGGAAGAAGTTGACCCACCACAAGATAGGCCATGATGATATGGGATCCCTACCTGATCATGCCTTCCAATGACCTGTTTGAGTCTCAAGAATGACCCGCAGAAGTTTCAGCGATACAGACATGCAGTAAGGGTCAGCTTGGGTCAAAAGATACCGACGTCGCCAAGGCCTCGAAGAGTAAGGAAACTCCTGATCGCTCGAAAACACCTTTCTATCTTGGTAAGAAACCTATAAGAATTCATACTTGGGAATCACCCAAACTAGATTACAATGTGGTCGAAGATTTGATGAAGTTAAGGGATAATATATATGTTATGGACATATGTAGGATTCCTCAGCATAAATACTTTCTTCTACAGGCTCTGAGCTCAGAACAAAAAGCGGAGGAAGGGAGTGGCCCGGAAAGAAATTTGTCTTCCACCAATTCGGTGAGAAAACCAACTGTGAACACATGTTCAGGAGATAGGAAGGAAAAAACTTTTGTCTCGTCGTTCTTCTTAACGTTTGAAGTCTTCAACAGGAACCTTCACAATTGCTTGGTAGATTCTAGGGCGTCTTCCAACGTGATGCCCTTGTCCATCTGCAAGAAATTGAATGTCATTCCTCTCAATATTGATAAACATGTCATACAACTAGACAGGATCCAGGTCAAGGTCATAGGAGAACTCAAAGATGTGATGATCAGAATATCAACGCAACCCACGTTTGTGAAATTTATCGACATTATTGTAGTAGACATTCCAGAGGCATATGGGCTATTACTGGGTCGAGATTGGTCTAAAAAGATAAACGAATACTTTAGTATGGACTAGGAACACCTTTGGCTACCACTAAAGGGATACAAGAACATGATCAGAATCGACAGGGAGAGATATCTAAAACATACGGTCACTGATTTATAAACCCTTAACGAGCCCTCGTCCATAGATTTCCCCATACTGAGAAATTATTCCTGCGAATCCTACTTCAGAAATCCCCCCCCCCCCCTTCCTATCCAATGTTCCTCTTACCCAAAACTTTGAATTGATTTTCCAAGAAGAATCTTTGATACCAACATGAGACACCATTTTTTTCCAAAACTCGGTGCTAGAGCTTCTGAAACAAGAGGCCAAGGAGAAAGAAACTAATAAGGGAAACGAAAATAGTGATTCCCGTTCACAAATTTGGACCCTCTATTTCAATGGATCTAAATCTCAAGAAGGGTATAGATCAGGATGTATCCTCATCGATCCTATTGGTAAACTTCGTTTCTTGTCCTGTGGGCTAGAATTCGAATGTACCAACAACACTGTCGAATATGAAGCTCTAGTACAAGGTGTTGTCGCAAGAGTTGACTCTAGGTTGTAATAGAGCCAAGCCTTAGCACATTTTAAATGAAATAAAAAAATTTGATTGATCAGTCATAAGAGGCTTCTAGAACTAGGTCTGAAATAGGCCCTTCACTCATTTATAGATCAGAAACGAAGAGGCATGACATCGTTTGTCTAATTGATTCAATAGAAAATGTTTTCGCAAGAGTTGACTCTAGGATGTAATAGAGACAAGCCTTAGCACATTTTAAATGAAATAAAATTTGTTGATTGATCAGTCATAAGAGGCTTCTAGAACTAGGTCTAAAATAGGCCCTTCACTCATTTATAGATCAGAAATGAAGAGGCATGACATCGTTTGTCTAATTATTCAATAAAGAAGATGGATAGAGGATAGGATATGAAGAAGACTAAAACAAAGATTTAGGTATCTAATTATGATAGGTCTATTCTTTATTTCAATGGAAGAAATAACACCAAACTTCAAATATCTGAACACAGGTTTTGTCTTACTCATAGCAAGACAGAGGAAAAGCTATGAACAAATAAAAATTGTAAATAAAGAAAAACAATTAAGATGCAGGTCTTGTTCTACTCACAGCAAAACAGAGGAAAAACTTCACTTTAAGGAATGCTTTAAATTAGCTACAGCAGAAGTATTACTGAATTGTAACCATTACAAGTTGAATTAATGAATGGATGGAAGAAAGAGAAGTGATGAAAACTTCAGAAACAATAACACAGGAAGAAAACATAAATAGACAGTGACAAGGTGTAGAATCTCTTGGCATTCTGTTCTATATTTTCTAAAAATGAATGCATTACAAACCCATCCTCCAAAAGGCTCTCGGGTTGTTCCCCCTTTTTTCTTCAAGAAGATACAATAATATATGTCTTCTGCCCCCTTTCGAATAACTGAAAAATTATTTGGATTCCAAAATAAATCCCTCTATAAATGAACAGGCATTTCATGTAGGTATTGAGGTTGAAATCCTCCCAAAAGATAACAACAGTTACCATCAAATTCGGAAACTTTCTACCATAGAAAATGGGTCGAACTGCTGAAAACCGGGGCTACGGTTATGGTTCTGTATCTCTCAAATCATCACATGTGTGTATCAAATGAAAGAGGTTTTTCTTCATATATTTTTTCTAACCAAAAACCTCTCTCAATTTCCTGAGATCCATTTCTATTTTCCCCAGATCTGCCTTTCAAAAACATGTGTCAAACGGAGAAATTCTAAGATCCAAAAATTAAGTCTCGGAGATGGATTCGATTCTCCCAATCTGTGACACCTGTAGGAAAACTGAGGAAGGTTATTGATCTCTGATGTGTTAGGCACAAAAATTCTCTGACCGTTTCTCAAAATGATATTTGAGTCGCTTAGAATCATCATTTGAAAATGATGACTCAGCACAGTAAAAAATGTCACATTTCTGAAAATGAACCTCATAGTTCAGGGGACTTTTGAATGCCTTCCCAAGATCCAAATGAAAATATGAATGCACCAATGGAAATATTAGGATCTGTATATGTCAATCGACCATTTGAGCATGCAAAAAGGCCTCTCCACGGTTGAGAAAACGGATTTTTTGTTGAGGTAGTTTATTGCATATGAAAAATCTGCGATTTCGATGGCTAACACGTCCAAAAAAAAGGTATCTTAGTTGTCGAAAGTCCTATATTTCGGTGGCTAACAGTGCAATTTCGGAGTGTCGTAAGCCACCAAAAGTCCCAAAAACCGATTTCGGGATTTCGGGATTTCGGGTTTCGGAACAATGGTTAAACTTTTTACGTTGGTCGAACCTCCGATGGCCGAAAGCCCGAAATGATGACGTGGAATTTGTGTGAAACCTTAATATAGTGATTTTATTTCCATTTATTGCATTTTTTTCGTGCCTCCTCATGAGCTCTTCCTCCATGTGGTTTGATGTGTGATTCCTGAATGCTTGGTCTCGGCCGATACACTTTCGACAGCTAAGGGCATATGAAACCTGAGATTTAAGCTACCAAAAGTCTGCACTTTCGGTAGCTAAACACTATAATTTTTTTCTTTCTAAGATACCAAAAGCCAAAATTTCAATATTTGTTCCAACACAAGGATTAAGGAAATCCATAGATTTGGATATCAAAGAATTGAAATTTTTTGGGGAATCTAAAATTATTGTTAGACAAGTAAGAAATACTATACATTGCAATTCTCCTCATCTGAAGAACTATCAGTAGGAGGTGCATAGGTTAATAGAGCACTTTGAAGATTTTAATATCATTGTGATCCCCAGAACAAAGAATGCTCTTGATGACTCCTTGGCCACAGCCGCTTCCAGGCTATCACCTTTAGAAGATTATGAAGCCTCATGATTCACTGTGGAACTTCTCTACAAACTATCGGTACCGAATCACATTTCCAATTGGAAAGTCTTTGAAGGAGATGAAAAAATAATAAACTTCTTGACTAACTAAGACAATTTCAAATTTCTCACTATTGATGATCAAGAATTCCAAGAGTTGTCCAGAGAAACCGATCCTCGGACGGGATGACCCATGGATAAATCAAAGGTTCACACGATCCTGAAAGGGATAGCTAATCTAGAAAATATGTTTGACTTGAAAGAGATATTTAAGGGACCCAAAAATGCAAAGATTGTCAGCTCTTGTCCCCTGCATGAAACTATAAATCTTGGAACCCCAAAGAATCCAAAGAATGTGAATCTGGGAAAGACTATCTAAGGAAGAGAGGAAATCTTACCTCAAATTATTCAAACAATACCAGGATGTCTTCACGTGGTCCTATAGGGATTTGACAACGTATGATACCTGCATAATTCAAACACCATCCCTCTAAAACCGGAAGTGAAACCTTTCCAACAAAATCTCTAAAAGTATCACCCATCTCTGGAACCTCTCATGTATCAGGAATTAAATAAAATTTTAGATGCCAAGATCACTTTTCAGGTTAGGCATTCTACTTGGGCAGTGAACCTTGTTCCAGTGAGGAAAATTTCAATAGATATCCTCCTATGCGTAGATTTTAGGAACCTCAACAGGGCTTCAGAAAAAGGAAAATTACCTAGTCCCGCCGATGGAACTACTCCTGCAGACCGTGTCTGGCTCAGATATCTCCTCTCTACTAGACGGTTTCTTGGGTTATAACCAAGTTCTTGTTTCAGAGGAAGATCATTTAAAAACACATTTCCTAACCAAATGGGGAAACTTCGCTTATAAGCGCATGCCTTTCGAGTTAATTAACGCAGGAGCAACCTTCCAAAGACCCATGGATGTAGCTTTTCGGGGACTAATCAATAAATGTGTGGTAGTGTATCTATATGATGTAATAGTGTATTCAAAGAATAGAGAAGAGCACATGCAACACTTAACTCATATTTTCGAGAGGTGTAGGAAATGTGGTATATCCTTAAACCCTAAGAAAACTATATTTAGTGTCGAGGAAGGTAAGTTGTTAGGTCACATTATATCCCAAGGAGGGATTTTCATAGACCTGGAAAGGATTAAAGCCATAGCTCAACTTCCCTTACCCCATAAAAAGAAAGCTATGCAGTCTTTTTTCGGGCAAATCAATTTTGTGAGGAAGTTCACTCCCAACTTCGCAGAAATCACCAAACCCTTACAAAATATGATTCACAAAGATGCTGAATTTAAGTGGGATGATGATCGAAAATATGCCTTCATCAATATCAAGGCTGCCATTTCCCGGGCCCTGGCGTTGCGAAGTCTCGATTTCAATAGAGAATTTTTCCTTTACACTTTCGCCTTCGATCAATCACTAGATGCAGTCTTGACTCAGAAGGATGATGAAAACAACGAAGCCCTGGTGTCATTTATGAGTACTAATCTTCAAGGAGCTGAGCTCAATTGTCCTGCTGTAGACAAACAGGTCTACGCAGTTTATAAGGCAGTGAAACATTCCAGGTCTTACATCTTCAAGAATCACACTAAAGTAATTGTGTCGCACCCTGTAGTCTGATCCTTGTCACCCAGTAGAAAATGGGGGAAATAACGGGAAACTGGATGGCGGTAGTCCAGGAATTTGATCTAGATAGAAAACCTGCAAAACTAGTAAAAGGACAAGGTTTGTGCAAGCTTGCAGTCAAAGCCCGGGATCAAGTAAATGAAGATCTCATATGGGAGAACAAAATGGAACTATGGTGTGGTGAAGTAGCATACATTGCCCTAGGACAAGACTCCTAGCATAAATATTTAACTTATGTTCTACATCACGGAACTTGTCCCAAAAACCTCAACCCTAGAGAAAGGAGAGCCCTGAGATTAAAATCTGCACAATATCGTCTTATAAATTTGGTGCTCTTCCAGTTCAATTATGATGGGGTACTATTAAGATGTCTCGAATGAGAAGACACAGACATAGTACTGAAAGAACTTCATGATGGCCCCATCGGGGGACATTTTGCTGGAAACATTATCGCTCATAATATTCTGAGAGCCGACTATTATTGGCCCACCTTATTCAAAGATGCTCATACTTACACCAGAAACTATAAGACTTGTCAAATAAGCTCTGGAAAAGAGAAAAGAGTGGTAGTCCCACTCCAACCAATTACTTTCTCCTGGCCTTTCAAGCAATGGGGGTTGGATATCATAGGAGAAATCACACCTAGCTCCTCACAACTACACAAGTACATTCTTACTACCACCGACTATTTCATGAAATGGGCAGAGGCCATCCCTCTGACTCATGTAAACGAGAAGGTAGTGATCCAATTCATAGAATAGAATTTGATCACGAGGTTCAGTGTCCCTTCTATTCTATTCTTTGATAACGCAACTTACTTTTCTTCCACCCTATTGACAGAGTTTTCTCTGGACAAAGGAATCATAATCAAGTACTCTACAAATTTCTATTCCCAGGGAAATGGTGTGGCTGAATCAACTAATAAAAACTTGGTAAGGATATTAAAGAAGACAGTTACGGATAACCAAATAAATTGGCATAATCTACTCTATAATGCTCTATGGTCTGATAGGGTCACACCCAAAGAAGCTATAGGAAATTCCCCATCTTTTTGGTCTATAGGAAAGAATCTGTCCTCCCAAATGGACTCTATCTTTCGTCTCTTCACCTGGCCCAAGATTCCAATGAAGAACCCTCATTGGCCATGCAACAACGGATTAACACTCTGCTCATGTTGGAAGAAGAGAGAGAAAATGCTAAGTCAAAATTCCTAGCTCACCAACAGATACTGAAAAGATGGTTTGATAAGCATAAGGCTAAAGAAAAGAATTTTGAAGTAGGAGGCTTAGTCCTGAAGTGGGACAGAGAAAATGAACCTAAAGGGAAACATTCTAAGTTCAAGAGTCTATGGCTTGGACCTTTCCATATAGCTGAGAAAATCAAGGCAGACACTTATCGGTTGTAGAATCTGAGGGGGAAACTTGATGCCCTCCCAGTAAATGGCCAAGCCCTAAAACAATACTTCCAATCAAAAAAAAAAAAATCAAGGCATGAGTCAGGGTCAAAGGAAACGAAGGAGGAACATAGATTATGCTTTCACCCAATGAATCACCATTTTTTGAGCACTCAACACACCTAAAAGTCTATGTCCATTTTTTACTTTTTGGGTATCACTTGATCCTTTGCACTGCCTGTTTTGCCTTCAATATGAAACTAATACCTGCGCTTATTTTTTATATTTGATTTTTCTAAAGTTTTCTTGAACATACAACAAAGAATCATCTTAACCATTAAAGCGTACTTAACAACTACTTAAGGAATCGACAAACTAAATCTTTCCCCAATGAGCTTAGAAGTTCGACATCAGTAAAGTTTGAAGGTGATGAAAATCATTTGATAAGTTTAAAATAACCAAGCACCGATATTCATCGATGTTGGCAGACGAAGGTCTTTCTTTTTCGTGATTAAATTTCGGTAGGAGTATCACCGAAGACCGATCTGTTCGTCTTCGGAAGAAAAACAAAAAATTAAGCGTTGTGCAAGGAAAGGAGTGGTATCGCCGACCACTGACACCCGATGTGATTTTGGTGTTGTGGAGTTACGAAATAAAATATACATTAATTTTACTTTTTAAAGTGTCGATCCCCGACCTCCAAGTCGGAAAGACACAATGTGATAAGACATTTTAACCCTCAGATTCATTAGGTACAACGCGTTTAAGGTGTTAATAAAATTGCAGATTGCAGATTAGTTGCTAATCTATGCGTGAATCAAAAGAAATTGTTTAAACTTCTTGATACAATACATCTTCCTCCACACCTCTGTCATTGACCAGTTACAATTTAAATGCGGGGAACCGATGGTATTTTATTTTTGAATTGCATTTATTACTTGTATTAACTCGATGATACGATGAATAGAGCCTCTCATGTTATATGTTGTCGAGGTCATTGTGTATGATCCTATTCTACATGAAAAAGAGTTCATAATAAACAGAGGAGCAAGGCTAATGATCTGGATAAGTCGTCCAAAGTTTGGTGAGTATTAGACAAATAGATTAGCACGCATTACGGGTATGTATCCACTCATGGTGTTTTAAGATTCATTTCTATGTTCTCAACCCAACTCCACTCTGTACACATGTTTAAAGGCTATTTTAATTGCAGGAACAATGCCTCCGAAGAAACCCTCCACTAGGAAATCCCCAAGAGTTCCAAAGCCGCAAGAACCAGAAGTAGGAGAGAGATCCTCCCTAGCAGTTGAAAGACAATTAGAATTCACCCCCAAATCGATGCCTGGAATTAAGACAACTACCAATAAGGCCTTCATTCAACCCCCGGCCTTCGGGGACACAGTGGAAAACATTGGAGCCAAAACAACATTTCCTCGCTGGGAAGAATTGTTTAAAAAGATCAAGAAAGAAGAACCCCTCAATTATTCCTCGCACAATGATCCTAATACAAGGAATCTCGATGATGATGTCCTCCCAAACATATGTAGGGATTATCTACACATGGTGGCAAGCCGAACTCCGGTGTTTCCTTGCATTGAGCTCCTAAAGTGGCTCATCGACCACACAGATGCACATAGATGTTTGATTAATTATGATAATGGTGGATGCATCGGGGTTTTCTTTCCATCAGAGATTTAGAGTTACTACAAGTTTATGGAGTCAGAAGAAAAGATGAGCACCGATTTATTTTGTTTTTTATGCATCACACGATACCAACAAAATCATGGTGTCATGGTGGAGGGAAGACAAAAAATTCACGAACCAGACTGTCGGCTGGTACCCAATGACCAATCTAAGGGAACCATACATATACTTGATGGATCTTCTCTATAGGTTGCATGGGGAGAAAGATTTCTCCCGGTTTTCAGAGGTTTTTATGCCCCTAGCATATACAGTGGCCATTTCAGGCATGGGTTTCAATTGGGGTGCCATCATCTCCAAACAGTTGAGCACCTGCATAAGACAAGCCTAGACACCAAAAGAGGGGGACACCCCCTCCTTCTACATGGCCTCGTATTTGTTAGACATCATCTGCGCCAGGAACATTTTCTCTGGAATGAACTTGAATTGGCACTCCTCGGAGCTCCCATTCCATGTATACTTCATTATCTTATGGGATAACAGGTACAAAAAATACTATGCTCTTATATGTGACCAATTTATCGCATTTGTTCAGGAAAGAGTGCCCTAGACTGTCGAAAGAAAAAAAAAAGGTTATATCAAAAGTGGTTCATTGGTATCTAGACGAGCACGAAACCTACATCAGGGTTTTCAGAACCACGGGAGAACCCCATTTGTTACCCATATATCTTCCCGACCGACTAGTATTAGGGGAAATTTGCTACCAGACCATCCTGCAAGGATACAATGCCACTTTAGTAAAAGACAAGAAGTGGGCCTTCATTCCATATGGGTTTCATATTGGCTTCTACATAGTCAAAGATAACGTGCATGCCAAGCAAGAAGGGCTAAGTCAACTAGAATTTTGATTCCAAACTAGTTGATTTCACAAACATGATCCCAAGGGATTGGTCCTACAACACGCATCACAAGTATCATCATGTTGGCCTTATTCCCATGATTGGTTCGAAGATGAAATTTTCATCGAAAAGGCTCAAGATTGGAGTGAAGTAGCATCAAGGAGGGTTGATCCTCAAACAACTAGGTTCAAAGCTATGAGTTGGGAAGAGAAAGCAATGTCTTTGGAGTAGACAAATCAAGAAATTCTTAGGGCCTGGGAAGGAACTGTAGCATCTGAATCAGGAGAAGATATAGGAGATCCCCAAGAATACATCGAGGAGACGACAGTTTACCAGTAATCCCCGGTACAAATCAGGGATTTCCCAGAAGTTCAAGCTACACAAGGGATGAGTGAAATTTTGTACCAACAAATCCAGTTGCTAATGAAAAGGATGCAGGATGATCCTCACCTTATCATAATGCCCGCGCTTCCAACTGGTACCAGAGAAAGAGGCCTGATGGAGTCAAGCGGTCCTGATTCCACAAATCTGGGGAACACCGACGGGTTAGGAAACACTCGATCCACAACATCATCAGTCAATTCCACTGTGGATAGGAAAAATCAAACAGAGGAAAGCCGAGTGTCAATAGAAACATGAGCACCTAATCCCCTTAGAAAAATTATACATATATATAGCGACGATGAAATCTCGGAACCATCTCACGACTCCCGGTGCATGTCTAAGAGAAAAAGGGTCCCGAGAAATTTTCCTCCCCTGAGCCCAAAGTTCAAGACAAGGAGGTCTCGCAAAAGGAAACAGAAGCCGAAATTGGCCTCGACACAAAATAACCCAATGAATCAGAAACCGAAGCAGATTTGAATGATGAGCCTAAACCAGAGGAGATAAAGAAAGGATCCCTGCAAAAGGAAATCATCAGTTCTGTGGCCGACAAGAAAATAAGTAACGAATCTATACCCGACACCTCCATTTTTTGCAATACTCAAATCCCTGACGAGCGACAAGTAGAAGTTGGACCCACAAGGCACAGCGAGGAAGTTCAAGAGCCCAATCTTGAACAAATATAAACCACTGGTAGTTTGGGAAACAAGATAACATGGGGGGATCAACATATACCAAAGCTAGTAGACAAGGTAGTAGATTTCTATGCAATCTCATACGATCAAAAGAGAAAGTCCATTGTTCAAAGCAATGCAAAGAAAAGAAGGATCTTGTTGGATCACTCCATCTTAGTTACTACAAAGGAGAACTTGATCAACACAGCAGATGCCCAGGCGTCTGAACTGATCAGCGTAGGAAAGTCCCTCTCAGATGCTAGCTTAGACAGAGCTAGCAGGGATGAAAAGGAACTAGTCATCGCCCTAAAGGAGCTTGAGAACTTGCACCATCTTGTCGAATACTACAAAGGTGCCATGCAGACCGTTGTGTATCTGAAAGATGAGTTCGCAAGAGTTTACAATGAGTACAAGAAGGAAAGACACCTGTTAACTGAAAACATAGCTGAGTTTCAGGATGACACTCTCATGGAACTCGTGACATGCAAGGATATGAAGTGATGGTATGAAAGGATGCAGCAAGTGGTATAAATACTTGAGTATATTGAGGCATTCTAGCAAGGCTGAGATAAGGAAAAACATGGCATTCAGATGATAGGCAAAAGTAGTCTTAATCACATGAAGTGATCAGCCGAGTACTGGGCTAAAATGTCTCGGGACCCAAATCGAGAGATCCAAGAACAATGGACTAGGTGCAAGAAGAACTGGGATAAAATCCATGAACACTCTATTGGTACTGGTTTTCTTCTAGTTGTAAGGTTGCCTGCAAATCCTCTGCTTGCGTTTGAAATTTTTTTTTTTCGTAAAGGGTATTTTAAGTGTGGGAGTAGTGAATTGGCAAACAGGTGTCAATGTTGCATATTGGTAATGAGATATTTTAACTTTCCCTTCAGTTGCTTGAATCTCTAGTCAATCTACCATACAGACTCTCATATTTTTTGTCTTATTTCGATCATCTCATTCATGTACTGATCCTCTGAGCTCGGCTTTTGGAACTCATTAATCAGTAACTTCTTAATGTCTACCAGTGTCCTTGTCATCCCAAGGGAACTGTTTGTGTCTAGACTCATGTACCAGTCTAGTGCACGGTCTCTTATCGTAATAGCTAGCTACGTGAGTTTGGTATCTTCATCAGTGATCTGTTTTTCTTCCCAGATCTTTTCACAAATGAACAAGTTCTTCTCAGGGTCTTCTGTTGCTTCTCCCTGAAATTCTGGTAACCTGATGATAGGATCGTGTCCTACCATTCTGAACACTGAACTATTACCTCCTTTGCGTGGTGTAGATACTTGACTAGTGCTTCCTGAACTGGCTCCTCCAGTTGTTGTTCCTTGTGTAGATGTACTTCCTGTTGTCGGAATTCCTCTGAACTACGGTTGTCTAAATGGTGGTTTTCTCTTTGGTGTATTAGTCACACATGGGCTTATGGGTTCCACACTGACATTAATATGGATAGGATGGATGCCTTATCATCCCGCTCTTAGACCTCTCATCTTCCTCTCATATGTTGCACGTAGTATTTCCTTAATCTGCTCCACAGCCAGTGGATCCTCTACCTCTTCCTCATCACTTGCCAATCCTTCTCTCGTAGCTATAGCTCTCTTCTTGGTATTCACCTTATATTGGTAGGGTTCTCCACTACGTGTCTTTCCAGTTGTCTCTGATATCCACCAGATCTGGTCGCCATCCATCATGATCAGGTCCAACACTTCCTCCTTCTTGCCCATATCCTTGCCTCCTTCCATTTCTCCTCTCTCTGTCAGTGCTTCCCCCCTTCCCCCATGCACATAGGGAAGTTTAGTTGTCTGATTCCATTATCATTACACCCTTGTTATATAGCAGTATCTTAATAGAAGTATATAGTGATCAAATGTACCTTCCTCGAGGTCCATGTAGAAATTCTTGCTCCGTTGCGTTGTATGACTTCATTGTGTCAACTGTAAACTCTGTTATAAACCCTGCCACAATACTATCAATCCAAAAGTCTACTACGCGGGTGAATTTGTTGTTCAACTGTTGTAACTGCTCAATCTATATTGGGGTCCAATCTAACTATCGAATCTAGTTCGTTGCATAGTTATCCTTCAAACTTAGTATCCACTCCTGCAATAGATGTGGAAAATCATAGAAAACAACTTCGTGCAAATCAGTAAACACGTATTTGTCCAGATATTTGCAGGGTGTTATTCTAGGGATTCTATTGTCTTTATGTGCAAACTCTAGCTCTTTGGTTCTCAACCAAGTTTTGATTTATTCTTTTGTGGGGTTCCATGGTCTCAACATCCCCTTCTAATGGCTCATTGATCTCTTATTTTCTTTGCTAGTTTCCCGCTCCACCTATCTCATCTACTCAATCCTCCTTTGTTCCTTCCAACAAAAATGAAACCATTTGTTGGGTTTTAGTCTTCCTTCTCTACTATCTGATCTATTGACCTAGGTTTCATGTCTTTCGGGTTTCCAACAAAGCCTCTAAAACTATCAGCCCTCTTGGTAAACCAGAAGGCAACGCAGCACACAGAATGTGCCACGCAGTCTCACTTGAGATAGCTTTAATGGGTGTCTGTAAAACTCATGTGTTTATAGCCTAGGATTGAGCGTGAGATATGGGATATGTATTTTGAACCATTTATTATAACTTTTGATTGCAGCTTACTGTTATTCACGAATATGCAGTAACCTTCATAGATTATTCCCTCAATATCGCAACAACATTTAAACAAGCAATGTAATAACTCATTCATTCATTAGGCACAACAAATAACAACTGAAAACATGATAAATATATGCATGCATTCATCACATTACACATATTTTACCATGGCTCACCCACTCCTAGGATACGTCCACAAAGATTTGGCTCTTGGCTCTTTTATTATGGTAGTTTTGTGTATCCAACACCGTGCACTTACAATTCTCCTCATATGGGTAAGATCTATATGAGGCAAACTAGATCACACTAGGCTCCTCCACCTGTGATCTAATCC
Source organism: Picea engelmannii (assembly GCA_009831015.1). NCBI lineage: Eukaryota > Viridiplantae > Streptophyta > Pinopsida > Pinales > Pinaceae > Picea > Picea engelmannii. Next base: position 509,619 of record ML778525.1, read on the forward strand.
TCAATATCTACCTTCCCTCGTCTCCTCTAGCTCAACATCTTATACAAAAATGGCTTGTGAAACATTACATAACGCATCAACTTCTACCTATCTTCGATGGAGCAATAGTCTGAAAAATGAAAAAAACCCAACCCCCTATGATACCTACGTATATTTATTATACATCCGGGCTCTTAAGTCGTTTACAATACATTCCCAAAACCCTAACCCTACCGACGTTAGTTCTTCCTCTAATGTGCACATGTTTCTCCTCCTTCCATCTTTTTCTCTCCTTGTGCACGCTTTCTTTCATGCACGCATGTTGCGTTTTCTTCCAGTTGTTGCTTTACTTTCTACAGGCTTCCATTCCCCACGATCATCCTTATTTCTACTTTGTCCTGCTGCCAACAGTTCTTAATAGAGTTCAACACTTTTATTTCATACAAAGGACATCCTTTTCTGCAATACTTCTTGACTTGAAGGGCGGATATTTGTCTCACCAAGACAGGATTTTGAATTCCTTGTAGAGTGATTTTTTTCCTTTCTTCATCTTCACACTCCAAAGTTTTATTGTAACAGTCCAACTTGGTTTTATGGGAATCCAACTAGTCCATTCCAATCAACAGTTCATAGGATCCTAAAAGGAGCATGTTTAGGGTTGCTTGGGTGGGTAATCCATTCATAATGAATTGGAAAGATGGTATGACCTACGTTACCTTTCTTTTGGTTCCAGTGGATAGTTGTACTAGCCATGATTTAGCATGTTTTACTTGATGCAATTTACATTTCTCCATAGTTTGAGGGGAAACATAACTTAGATTAGAACCAAGGTCAATTAAAATGGAAACTAGATGGTTGGAAATCATACCTTGCATCTTCACCACTGAAGCTTGGTGGTCAGCTTGTTTATTATCCAAGGCTACATAAATTTGTGGCATGCTCATGGCCGCATCATTAACAGTGGTATCCTCTTGAATGTTGTATGCCCTCCTATTGTTATGTTGCCTATATGGAAGTTCCCTCAGCAGATGTTATTCTTCACAACCCCAACATTTTAAGGGTTCTCTCTTTGTGTTATCAGTTTTACTTGGGGTTGTTCCAAAGGGTTTATTGCCACTTTGAGATGGAAAATTATGTTGATATACACTTTTAGTAGGAAGGCTAATCTTAGAAATTTCCCCATGATTCTTAAATCTTGAGGATTTAAACCCATTCTTCTTGAATCCAAAACTACCTTTCTTCTTCCAGTCCTTATGAGGTTCTACCTTATTCTTGAATTTCTCATAGAAGTACCTTTCCTTCCGGATAGTGTCTTCTAAAGTATTTGGCTCATCAAATTCAATTTTATGTCCCAGAGGCACTGAGGTAGTACACTAATAAAGCATTGCATCTTTACATTTGCATCCTTTATGTAGGGAACATACCTTATCATCTCAAAAAAATTGTTGATATATTCATCTATTGTGAGTTGCCCTAGATTTATTTCATAGAACTCCTTAGTATTCCCATCAAAGTATTTTTTTGAAATATACTTATTCTTGAAGTACTTCTCGAATTGTTTCCATGACAAGTCCTTCTCATGGATTCCTTTCACATTCCTAAGGTCCTCCCACCAAATGGAGGCATTCCCATTCAAGTTGAAAATGGCTATTCGAGCCTTCAAGTTTTCAGAGTAATCATAGACTCAGAAGTACTTTTTCAATCCTAGTATCCAAATTTCTACTTCTTCCCCCTTTTTGATTTCTCCATTGAAAGTGAGTGGTTTAAATTTCTTAAACTCTTCAGGGTCATGGCTCTTGGAATGTTTCGTCTTCTTTCTCCTCCTCTAGGAATGTGAACTAGTTTAGCTACTATAACATTCCTTGGAGTTGTTAGTTTCTTCACCAAATGATTCTTTCGTTGAGTGTCTCTTGGCTCCATGTTGGGCCTTCTTTGAGGTGCTTCTCCTTGTGTGACCACTTTAGGACCATTCTCTTGTATTTCAGGTGAAATTTGAGTTTTCTTAGTATGATGTTTATCCACCTGACTGGTTGTTGGTCCAGGTTGTAACTGCCTTTGTATATATTATAGGCTTTGAAGTAGGACTATGTTAATTTCAATTTGATTTTCCTACTCTTTTATCATCCTTTCATTGTCAGCCTTACAAATCTGTAATTCTGTCATGAGGCTTCTTACAGTTTCAACCAAATCTGGAGGGGTTTCCACCTCCCTCCTCTCATCAGATTCTTCTTCTCTATTGTGGGATATTTCCCCCAACTCATGGTGTGTAACCATCCTTTATGTTGTAGTTTTATTGATTTCCATTGATTTCCAGTGGTTTAAATATGTTTCTTATGAATGGAGTAAGATAGGGGGTTACCCCTTAAGGTTCTCTAATAATCCTGAGTTCTGAATTCCCAGAATCCTACCACGTAGTTGCATCCTTCGGCCCTTTTGGGGCATATGTTCTAACATCCTAAACCTACTGGAGTTCCAAACTCCAAAAATCTCAAGGTACTGCCACGTAGCTCTGGCCTTCGACCCCTTTTACTTATCTAAAATATTATACCCAGGCCATCGGAGTTCTAAAATCCCAAACTCTTGAAGGGTCCACACTTACACGTAGTGGCACATTAAACATAGAGGAAGGGACAGGCAGGTCTGGGCCTTCGGTCAAATTAACCCCAACGTTCCAGCCTCCCAATCTTCCTGAAGTATCGAACTCTTAGAGTCCCAGGTACTCCACCATATTTTGGCTAAGCGAGCATGCGCCAGGGAGATGACACGCGACAAAGGGCAGAGAGGACGCATGGCCCCATCAATGGGTGACACATGTAACTCTCTAATGAATATATAAGGTCTATAAAAATACTAAATCAAGGTGATATGTGTCATGTCGAATACAGGTCCACATCACCATAGGTGATGTCAGTGTTCCATGCCAGTCTGGACTGACAGCCACTAGGAGTCCCTAGCTTCTCCTACCTGTGATATCTCTTGGAGCTTCAAAGTCTGAACTCCTGCCAGTAGTCTCCCATTACCCCTTATATCCTACAGTTGATATGGGTCCACATATATCCATATATCTACAGCCTTCATTTCTTCGCAACTTCGACATTCGAGGGATCCATTGTGTAACATCCTATTTTCTCCCAGAGTGGTCAGTTACAGGCTGACCACGATCTAGATATGATGGTCGGGAGGAATCCAGAAGCATCCTCGGATCGACGGTTTGTGTTACTTTGCGACTTTAGTGTTCGATGGTTCTACCCTCTTAACACTCCCTTTCTCCTAGAGTGGTCAACGTTGAACTGACTACGGTGTATATCCAATGGCCAAGAAGTATTCTGAAGTGTCCTCGTATCTACGACTCTCGTCATTTCACAAGTTTGATGTTTATGGGTTCTACCCACTTAACACTCCCTTCCTTCTGGAGTAGAACTTCGTCGAAGTGTTCTACACAAATCCTTCCACTAGTTGATTAGACAGATAGGAGGGGTTCTCAATGGACTCCCCAGATCCATGGCCCACAACTCTAGCTTGAAGGTCCCTAGGTCTCAATATTAGGCCACTCCTAGAGGGACACCTATCAACACGAAACACATTTTCAACATTCTTGGCACATGCATCAGGTTGTCGACATCTCTTTACTATGCCCCAAGGTTTCCACACATGTCATCATCATTTCTCGACACGTGGACTCCCATGTTCTCTCGATGGGATACATACACCCCCACGATCAAACGGTCACGAGGGGTCTCGAAGTGTCCTTAGATAGACGACCCTCATTAATTCACAACTTAGACATTCGGTAGTTTTGGTTTTATGATACCTATGTTCTCTCAAAGTGGTCAATTCCAAACTCACCACGACGTAGATCCAATGGTCAAGGAAGATCCTGAGTATCCCCAGATCTATGGCTTGTGTTACTTCACGACCAGCAAGTGGGTCAAGGTTTAGCGGTGGGACAGATCCCATGGTTATGGTTAAGGAAACCGCGATATGTCAATCACCCTCGCTAGTAATCATACCAGTAGGTTTCCTTCAGTTAGTTTTGAAGTTTGTGGAGTCATAACATCCTGGAGCTCCAAACTCCTGGAGTTCTGAACTCATAATTTCCTTAGATCCTTTCAGACCTAGCGAAGGGTTCCAAGGTTTTGGTTGTATGGATCCTTTGACGAGTCTCAGGGCTATACGCTCGACTCTTAGCCATGATTTTTTTAGGCTCATGGACATGAGCCCTCGATCACACCTGTTATCACTGAAAAATCATCTGCAGCATTCCACACAATGGTTGAAGAAAGACATCAATGCCAGTAGAAATTAGTACACCTACAACACCAAAACCCATCAAAAGGCACAAAACCTATACACTTGTTTCAAAAATTGAAGTGTGCAAATTCACCAAAGGGAGCGCAGGCTAACATAGCCCTCAGCGCACACTATGCACAAGATGCACGACTGTCTACAAGAAAATTTGTGCACTCCTCATGAACGATGCATTTATTAATATTGTTGGCCTCTCAACCACTTCTAGTCCAACCCCCAATGCGATTTGACACTCAGATCTGAGTGATATCTAGCTTGGAGGTTGGTTAAGGGATAGGAAGTGCCCTAAAAGGCCTCTTGTTCACACTATGAACCAGTTGTATATGTCCATGAATGGACACTATAAATATGCTCCATGGGTGTGCTAGAAAAATAAGAACTTCAAGTTATTGTTATGCTGCAAGAATTCTTCTTTGAGAATCCTCTTTTCTCTTTGAATCATTCAAGCATTATAGCAAGGGCCATTCCACTCACCTCATGAGGGAATTGGCATTGTATTTCTTCACCATTGTCACTTTCCATTGCATGAAGAGAAGATCTCACTATTAGGGAACTCAAGAGCCCTCCCAAGGAGGAATAGGGTACTCATAAGTCCATGTCTTTCTCTACGGTGTTTATCATATCAGTATATTAATCCATTGGTAGATATATTTTGGTCATTTTTTTCTTTTCATGGTTCTAGTTCTTGCAAGATTCTCTAACATTTATTTCTTAGTTGTTTTTAGTTTTATTTCCTTGTTTCATGTGTATTTGGTTATCTAATCAATTCACAAAACTCTGTCTTGTTTTGTTGAATTAACTAATCATGAAAGTGTTATTTTTTTGCTCACCCATGTGACAAAACCAACACAACACTTAGAATTGTTTCTTGTCACAAATTTGTATATATACATAAACATATATGGATTGAGAGGCGTTGTTGCCCCATTATTTGGGGTGTAATCACTCTAGAAAGACTAGTGACAAAGGGACACCTGATTCTACACCCCCATTTGACAACAGTGGAGGATGGATCATCTCCACAAAGAAATCCAAGTGTTGTTTAGATGACTTAACTAAGCATGCAAGTGTTGTTTTTTTTTCTCACCCATGTGAAAAAACCAACACAACACTTAGAATTGTTTCTTGTCACAAAGTTTTATATATACATAAACATACATGGATTGAGAGGCATTGTTTCCCCATTCTTCGGGGTGTAAGCACTCTAGAAAGACTAGTGACGAAGGGACACCTGATTTTATACCCCATTTGACAACGGTGGAGAATGGATCATCTCCACAAAGAAATCCATATTTTCCATTTCTTGGTCCTCCCCAGCAAGTTGCTCCTCCACCAGGACAACCACATGTCGGTGTTAATTTTTTCCATCCCTCTCCCATTCAACAGGTTCATGATTTTGAGCAGTTGAATACAAAAAATCTGGCCCATCAGTCAAATAATACCAAGAATAAATGAAAAAATCGAAACAACAGCAACACGGGACCAGGAGGAAATAACCCCCAACAAAACCAACCTGATAGGGGAAACCATAATCAAGGCAACCAAAACCCCCAAGGGGGGAAAATAACAATAAACCATGACAAGCGAAGAACAATAACCTCATAATTAACTTCCCTTGTGCTCTATGTGGTGATTATGGACATTATACTCACCATTGTCTCCAAATTGTCGATTTCAAATGGATGAAAGAATCCATGAATACTCAATGCCCCCTAGCACTGCTTGCCCCTCTGCAAGACCCACATCATTATTTGCAACCACCACCTCTCACCGTCTTGAAAAAATCATATTCCACACCAAGGTGTGATTAATACCCAACAAGAGATAAACTCGGCCCCACCACAAATGGGGAAATATCCAAACCTATGTCCCAATCAACCCAGAAATATGGTCAATTGCAATATCCTCCTTACCAGTGAAGAAGAGATTATTTTGAAAATATGTGGTCATCAGTATGCAGTCCCCTCTAAATCTACCCCAACCAACTCGAGAAAAAATCTTGATACATCCAGACAACCATTGATTATCCCACGCCATAACACTGAACCCAATCCACATATACCCAGCGTACCTCTATGATAGAATGTACATAACCCTCATGCTAGGGAAACACATAACTGTAGTCTGGTTGATGACTTAGCAAAGTCTCCTGCAGCCATGTGTGTGTTGGAGGTCCTTCAAACCTTTCCATTACATCGCAAATCCTTGTTTTCTACCTTGGGGGAAGTCGATGACACTGATACTCAACTCATCACTTTTGATTTGGATAACGGAGAACCACGCCTCCCCACATTGTTAGCTTTTTAGATACCAATTAAGATTCAAAGCATCGTAGTTCATTGATGCATCATCGATGAAGGTGCATCCACATGCATCATGTCCAAAGTAGTTTGGCATAAACTCAACTCACCTGAGCTAGTACCATATGCCATCACCCTGAGAGCTTATGACGGTCGACAATGATCCCCTGAAGGGATGTTCCAAAATGTCCTCATAGAACTTGGAGGAAAAACCATCCTGATTTACATTGAAGTTGTCAACGACCCACTTGATTACAATATCTTTTTTGGGAATAGCTACATGTATGATATGAAGCCAGCAGCCTCTTTTGTGTTTTGTACGATGATGTTACCCCATAACAGGAAAATCATCACCATCGACCAACTTACACATCACGAGCCTAATCATTCTGCCAATATCGATAACATTCTCCCCCTTGCTTGCACTAGCTCAGATTATTTTTCAGTCATCAACATGGGTCCTGGAATATTCAAGGACCCATACTTTTCATGGACTTATCATGGAGCACCACCTCTCCTACATCCTTCCATGTCAACACAAGTGTGTGTAGTTTCCTCTAACGGAATAGATATCGAAGAAAATACTCCTCTCAATGAGGCCTCTCCCCACATTGAAGTTCCAACAGTCAGAGAACACCTACCTCAGGAATTCCATGAAGCCACCATTGAACCACTTGTCCCAAATCCCCCCCCCCCCCCCNCTCTAAACCTTCCCAACATGGTGCTCGCCATCCCTTTATGGTATCTCCATCCACGTGCTATGGTTCCTACACCATCTCTCCCTCCTTAGACAGAGGGATTACCAATGAAAATCCCAATACAGGCTCCTGCCACACCACCCTCACCCCCAAATGAAGGAAACACCACTACCATTGGGGGTAGAAGAAGGAAGAATGATACCATAGCTCTGCTTCCTACCCAATCTCAACTTCCTTGCACACTATGTGAAAAAGAAGGACACCCCACTGACATATGTCCTACTCTTCATGAGTTACGCAATCTTATCCATCTCCCCAAAGCAACCCCATTGCTTACCACTCCACCAAGTACTTCAACTACTAATATGGATTCCTCTTGTGCCATATTCTTAGAATATGGCCATTACACCCATCATTTCCCAACTCTACCTCAATTACTCCAAACATTAGTCACACTATGCCACACATCCATCCCTCACATCACTGACATTCGTTATGTTTCTTCGCCAGTCTCCACATGAATGAGGTACCATCCACAGTATCATGACATTTGTTTCATATCAAGTGAGCCATCACACCCTATACACAATATCCATTCTACATCCTCATCCCTTGAGGACAATAACACTTACCCATTGATAGTTCCCCCTGCCATCTCCTAGGATACCCTGTCTTCTCACATTTTCCATTGCGATGAAGATATCTTGGAAAAACTAACCACCCTCGATTTTCCATGGAATATTCTCCATCATCGATCACTTTTCCTCTCACAAGAGGCCTTGTAACACTTAGAAAACTTACTGGCCAAGTATTGTGGAAAACTTAGAAATGTGAATGTGTGATGTGAATGGACCTTGTGAAAAAGGTCGATGAATGTAAATAATATTATTAATATATATATATTGCAGGACTGCTGAGAGGGGGGTGTGCTGAAAAAGAGACCACGATGGCTGAAGAAAGGTGGTGGAAGGCACCTGGAATGGTGGCATTAACTTCCACTGAAACCAATATCGTATTTGGACTTCACCGGCCTGGAGAACCAAGAGCGGCTCACTGGCCCCAAATTAAATCACTAGCCAGGTTGGTAGGTAAATGGCTCCTCATGAGTAATGAGGGATGGGGGTGAACCGCCCATCCATAGAGTCCTCAGACCTGACAATCACAAGGAAGATCGTGCCACACGCAACCTCGCCGAAAAGAGAAAAGGCAGGAAAAGTGTGTGATCAGGGGGCAGACGCGAGGGGAAGAAGAGAAGCAAAAGAACTCTGGAAAAAATACAGAGTGAGTGATAGCGGAGAAGAAGGAGGGTAACCTTCATTCTCAGTCACTAGCGAACAGAGACTCAGTCTTGCAGCATCGTGGTCTTAGCTCAGGGGTGGCTAGTGGTAAATCCCGTCGGAATCACTGAGGCTACTGTTGGGTGGAAACGAGCACCCCTCTCAGTAGTTGCATCACCTCTGGTGTTTTTCTGATAACTGTTATATATTGTATCTTGAAATTTATATGCTGACATGTGCAATTATGAGTGGTTTCAGTATAAGACTGTCTGCATGGTGTTTCGATCCGAAATGATGGTTGTATGCTTTTGTTGGGAAGACCACGTATGGCTTATGTTTATATATATATATATATATATATATATATATATGTATGTATGTATATATATACTGAACTAATAAATATTTTCAAGTCTGTTCTCGGGAAATTTATTTCCCTTATTTTATCTCAAGTAATGCCTTGGATAGATCTTCCCACAGGGACACCCTTTTTAAAGTTTACCCAAGAATCTGCCGAAGGATTTGATGACATATGTATGAAAAACCCTGCACGAGAGAGAATGGTATTCCTAGACTTCGATATTTCGGAGTTTCGGCACCCAGGGTATCTAAGTGAAAGTCCTCTTGTACTCGCGAGTCCCGAAACCCTGACCCATGAAATCCTGAAATGATAGCGTGGGGATGAATTAAGGACCTTTTGGTGGTTCGGTTCCTAGGATACCCTTCCTCTTGCTAAATGCACGCATGATATCCTTTCGGAGGATCTAAGGCCTGTTACGACCGTTAAATTGAATGAAGGAGCGCAGACGTTAATGCCTCGGCCCCTTTTTACCTTCGTAAGTAGCGAAGAAATCGAGATCATCAATTTCAAGACCCATGGGGATACCTGGACCGTCTAGTTGTAGAATACACATGGTGGACGGTAAGCGTTTCAGATTTTCGGCACCTGGGAGATCAGAGGGTAAGAACCCTTGTCCTCACGACTCTCGAAATCCCGATATGCGAAATCCCGAAATAATAGCGTATGGATAAATCCCGATATTTTGGTATTTCGGCATTCAGAATAATCTAAGTACGAGTTTCCTTATACTCGCCTGTCCCGAAACCCCAATTCACAAAATCCCGAAATGACATAATGTAGAGGGGTTAGGACCTTTCAGTTTTTCGGCACCCAGGGTACCTAAGTGCGAGCTTCTTTGTACTCACCAGTCTCGAAATCCCAATGGGTGTAATCCCAAAAGGATGATACGCGAACATGTTATGATATTTCGACATTTCAGAAATCAGAATACTCAAGGGCATATTCCCTCGTACTCGCGAGTCCCAAAACCCCGACTTGCGAAATCCTGAAATGAACTAACATGGATGAGTTGCGATGTTTCGGCATTTCGGTACTTGAGACACCTAAGGGTAAATTCCCTTGTATTCGCCAGTCCCGAAATCCCGATTAGTGAAATCCCAAAATGGTCTAACATGGATTTGAATCCAGATATTTCAGTGTTTCGGCATCCGAAATATCCAAGGGCGAAGTCCCTTGTACTCGCAATTCCCAAAATCTCGACTTGCGATATCCCGAAAGATGGAGTGTGGAAAATTTATCATATTTCGGTATTTCAGCACCCAGGGCACCTAAGTGTGGGCCCCACGTGATCGCCAGTCTCAAAACCCCCGACTTGCGAAATCCCGATGGATGGATTCCTGAAATAGTGAAGCATGTTAGAGTTTGGTTTTTCGGAGTTTTGGCTCCCGGGAAACCAAGGTGCGAGACCTCCCGTCGTCACACATCCTGAAATCCTGATGGAGTCAAACCCCGAAAGGTTGAAGGACATGTTTTAATCCGAGGCATTTCTATTTATGACAAACTATTGGTTCCCTTCAGATTTCGGCACTTTGAGAGACAAGAGGGAAAAGGAAATACATGTATCACGATTTCCCGAATCGCGAAAGCCGACGAGCACCTCTTCGGTAAGACCTGTGGTCATAGCTGCCGATCATATGAGTATGGATAAGGGATGGTAGGGTCTGTATCAGGTCCTGTAGGGGTTCGGGGAATTCTATTCCTCAATGAAAAGAAGGAAAAAGATGAAAAATTCTAGTTCTCGTGGTGGGTGTGTTACAAATTGGTATCAGAGCATGGTTACAACACTTGGCCTGCTTGAGCTCATGAACGAGTTGTGCAGAAGCTTCGTTCGAAACACTCCTAAAAGGAGTAACCCCCTGTCTTAACCTTCCTAATCAAAAGACGAAGTTAAGAATGAAAAACCCTTATTATGTCTGTGCATGAGAAAAATACAAATTATGTACTAGTTATAAATAAATATAAATATTGGATAACAACCAGTGTTTTTCCTTTTGCACACAAGCGGACGATCAGCTGTGGGAAATTACAGACATATAAAATGGTGACTCACCATGAAGTGGGGGAAGGCTCCCATAATAGAGATGAAGAGTCTGACGAAAGGAGGGCAGTAGGGACCCCTCCAGATCTAGCCGAGACTGTGAGGAGCCTCATGGTCGAATTACAAAGCTGCAAGGCTGACAATGAAAGGATGATGAAAGAACAAGAAAAGAAAATAGAAATTAACACGGTTTTACTGTAGAGATTATCTGATCTACAAAGACAAATGCAGCATGAACCTGAAACTCAGAAACATGGTCATATCAGTGGCCACACTGAGAGGATCACCTTGAAAAAGGTCCACCCCAGAGGTAAAGGACAAGCGTTGGATGATTCCTCTGAGAAGGAAGTTGGCGATTCAGAGGGCTCTTCTAGCAGCAGAACCAGTTCCTATTCCCGAAGGAAACAGAAGAAGAAAAATCCTTCCAAAGGTCATAAATTCGAAGAATTCAGAAAATCCAAACCACCCTCCTTCGACAGTGAAATAAAGAAGGGAGAGGAAGCAAAGGCCTGGCTGCTTGGACTAAAGAAGTATTTCATAGTCCATGACTTCTTAGAAAATATGAAGGCCCGAGTGTCCACCTTCAAATTGAATGGAAAGGCTTCCATTTGGTGGGAAGATCTTCAGAATGTGAAAGGGGTTCGTGAAGAGGACATGTCCTAGAAGCAATTTGAGAAATACTTCTGGAAGAAGTATTTGTCGAAAAAATATTTTGACGAGAAGACCAAAGAGTTTTATGAACTCAAACTGGGATAATTCACTATAGAAGAATATGTCAACAAATTCCTCGATTTGTTGAGGTATGTACCTTATATAAAAGTGGAAAAGGCAAAGGTGCAACACTTCATCAGTGGACTACCTAAGGACTATCGGAATACAATTGAATTTGATGATCCAAAGACCCTAGAAGGCACTATCCGAAAGGCAAGATATTGTTATGAACATCTTGGGCATCGAACAAAACCTCGCGAAGGCTAGAAACCAAAGAGTAGTTTGGGATTTCAGAGAAAGGGGATTAAATCCCCAAGATTTAAGAACTATAAGAAGAACTCGAGGATGAGTTTCCCAGCCCAGAGTGCGCACCAGCAAAATTTTCCCTCTTTGAGCGGAAATAAAACTTCTGGACCCATATCAGTGAAGACTGATAACCCAAAGAGAGAACCTTTGAAATGTTGGGGTTGCGGGGAAGAACATCTATTGAGAGACTGTCCACACTGACAAAAGAATAGTCAGAGGATTTATAACATCCAGGAAGCTACCACGGTCAATGATGTGGCCAGGAGTGTGCCACAAATTTATGCAGCCTTGGATAATAACCAAGATGACCACCAAGCTTAAGTAGTGGAAATAGAAGGTATGATTTCCAACCATCTAGTGTTTGTTTTGATTGACCCTTGTTCAAAGTTGTTGATAAGTATAAACTACAACCACAAAAACATACCAAGCCATGGTTGGTATAGTTAGCCATTGGCACCAAAAGAAGGGTAGCAGAGGTTATACCAGCCTTCCAATTGATGTTGGGTAAATTCCCCACCCAAGCAACCCTTAACTTATTACCCCTAGGATCATATGATCTGTTGATTGGTATGGACTGGCTAGCCACCCATAAAGCCATATTGGACTGTTACCATAAAACCTTAGAATGTGTAAGTAAAGTAGGGGAAAAGATAACCCTTCAAGGGATCTGAAAACCTATCTCGGTGAGACAAATATCAGCTCTGCAAATGAGAAAGTATTGTTGAAAGGGATGTCCCCTATATGCAATACAAGTGTTGAAAACAATCAAAGGTGACAAACCAAGCCCTGACTATCACCCTATCCTGAGAGAATACAGAGATGTGTTTCCGAAAGAGGTACCGAGTCTACCTACGAGAAGGGACATAGACTTCTTGATAGAACTTGCACCAGGAGTGGTGTCGGTGTCTAGGACACCCTACTGGATGAGCACACCTGAACTAGTTGAACTTAAATTGCAATTGAGAGAAATGATGGATAAGGGTTATATCCAGCCCAGCGTGTCTCCATGGGGAGCACCAGTGCTATTTGTGAAAAAGAAGGATGGTACCCTTAGACTGTGTATATATTATAGACAACTCAATAAGGTAACTATAAAGAACAAGTACCCCTTGCCCAGGATCAATGACTTGTTCAATCAATTGGGGGGTGCGTCTATTTTCTCAAAGATTGACTTAAGGTCAAGATACCATCAAGTCAGAATTAAGGGTGAAGACATCCATAAAACTGCCTTCCGAACAAGGTATGGTCACTATGAGTTTGTGGTAGTGCCATTTGGGTTGACCAATGCTCTTGCCACTTTTATGTTCTTGATGAACAATGTACTCAGCAAATTCCTAGACAAATTTGTGCTTGTTTTTATTGATGATATATTAATTTACTCCAGGAACAGAAAAGAACATGAAGAGCATCTTACACTTGTGCTACAAGTGCTAAGAGAACATCAGCTCTATGCCAAATTCAGCAAATGTGAATTCTTCCAGAAGAAAATACATTACTTAGGCCATGTTCTATCCGAAGAAGGAGTAGCAGTAGACCCTGACAAAATCAGGTCTATCATGGAATGACCTACCCCAAAGAATGTTTCGAACATCAAATCTTTTATGGGATTAGCAGGATACTATAGGATATTTATAAAAGGATTCTCCAAGATTGGTTGTCCAATCACTGCCCTCCATAAGAAGGGGACAAAATTCCTGTGGACATAGAAATGTGAAGAAATATTCCAAACCCTGAAACATCTACTGACCCACACACCCGTGTTGAAGATCATTGATCCCGAAGTCAACTTCCTCGTGTGCATAGATGCCTACAAGGAAGGGCTCAGAGGAGTCCTTATGCAAGGAGGAAGTGTGGTCTACTATGAATCCCGAAAATTGAATGAGCACGAAGTCAACTATGTGACCCATGAACTAGAGTTGGTTGCCATAGTGCATGCCTTGAAAATGTGGAGGCATTACCTCCTGGGAAGGAAATTTGTACTCATGACAGATCACTGTGGATTGCGATATCTGTTTGATCAACCAAATCTCAATGCTAGACAAGCTAGGTGGATGGCCCTCCTTAGCGAGCTTGATTTCGAAATCAAACACATTAAAGGAAAGGAAAATAGGGTGGTTTATGCCCTTAGCAGAAGTATGAAAACAATTCACCTGGCAGCAGTGAGCACCTGCGAGACAGATGTCAAGGAAAGAATTAGGAATGCACAAGAGACATACACATTCTTCTAGACTGTGACCTCGTACCTGTAGCAAGAACCCACAGGGATAAAGTATGAAGGCCACCAGATGACAGAAGAAGGTCTGCTCACTTACCGAAGCAGATTGTACATTTTAGATTGTGACGACTTGAAGAGGTTCATACTGGATGAACTACATAAAAGACCCTATTCTGGTCATCCAGTATACCAAAAAATGATCACGGCCACTAGGAGACAATTCTATTGGCCTGTATTGAAGAAATACATAGCCGAGTACCTAGCCAAATGCATAGAATTCCAACAAGTAAAAGCAGAAAACTGACACCCAGCGGGATTATTACAACGTCTACCGATCCCCGAATGGAAATGGGAAACCATCTCCATGGATTTCATCACCGGATTACCAACCTCGACCAAACAGAATGATGCCATTATGGTAGTGGTGGATAGATTGAGAAAGTCTTCTCACTTTATCCCCATCAAATCGACTTGCAAGGCAATAGATATCGCCCAGGTATTCATGAAGGAGATATTCAGACTGCATGGCATGCCAAAAGAGATCGTGTCTGACAGAGACACGAAGTTCACTTCCAACTTTTGGAAATCACTGATGGTGGGTTTAGAGACCAAATTGTTGTTTAGCACCACCTATCACCCTCAAACTGACACACAGACAGAAAGAGTGAACCAAATACTTGAATACACGCTAAGAATGCATGTAATGCATCAACCCAAGAAGTGGGAAGACTACCTGCCACTGGTAGAATTCGCCTACAACAACGGCTGCCAAGCATCCTTAAAGATGAGTCCCTTCGAAGTCCTCTATGGTAGACTGTGTAACACTCCAGTCAGCTGGAGTAATCCCATAAACAGGATTTCTTTTGGACCCGACATGTTGAAAGAAATGGAACAAAAAGTGACTCAGATAAAACAAAACCCAAAGGTCGCTCAGAACCGACAAAAAAATTATGCCAACCAAAAGAGAACTCCAAGAGAGTTCAAAACAGGAGACCATGTATATCTCAGAGTTAGACCCAGGAAGAGTTCTCTGAAAATGGGAGCTTGTGCCAAGTTAGCACCTCGGTATTGTGGGACCCTTTGAGGTTCTAGATAGAGTGGGACCTATAGCCTATAGGCTAGCACTTCCTCCCACAGTAAAGGCACATAATGTTTTACATGTATCATTATTGAAGAAATATGTACATGATGCTAGCCATATAATTGATTGGTTTGTGATCCAGGTGGAACTGGAGGGAGAATTTCTACCAGAATCTCAATGCATACTGGACAGAAAGGAAACCCCGCTTCGGAACCAAACCATTGCACAGGTCAAGGTGCGGTGGAAACATTTTGTCCCAAATGAGGCTACATGGGAAATGGAGGATGCCATGAAACGGGCATATCCAATTTTGTTTACATCTGTACATGCATGTCAAGTTGATAGATAGAACATCGAGGACGATGTTCCTTTAAGGGGGAGGGAATTGTAACACCCTATTTCCCCCAGTCTATAAAAATAACTATACTAGCCAAGTATTGTGGAAAACTCAGAAATGTGAATGTGTGATGTGAATGGACCTTGTGAAAAAGGTCAATGAATGTAAATAATATTATGAATATATATATTGCAGGACTGTTGAGAGGGGGGTGTGCTGAAAAAGAGACCATGATGGCTGAAGAAATGTGGTGGAAGGCACCTAGAATGGTGGTGTTAACTTCCACCGAAACCAATACCGTATTTGGACTTCACTAGCCAAGAGAACCAAGAGTGGCTCACTGGCCCCAAATTGAATCACTCGCCAGGTTGGTAGGTAAATGGCTCCTCATGAGTAATGAGGGATGGGGGTGAATTGCCCATCCATAGGGTCCTCAGACCTGACTACCACGAGGAAGATCGTGCCACACACAACCTCGCCGAAAAGATAAAAGGCAAGAAGAGTGTGTGATCAGGGGGCAGACGCAAGGGGAAGAAGAGAAGGAAAAGAACTCTGAAAAAAATACAGAGTGACTGATAGCGGAGAAAAAGGAGACTAACCTTCATTCTTGGTCACTGGAAAATAGAAACTCAGTCTCCCAGCATCGTGGTCTCAGCTCAGGGGTGGCTAGTGGTAAATCCCATCGGAATCGTTGAGCCTACGGTTGGGTGGAAACGAGCACCCCTCTCAGCAGTTGCATCACCTCTGGTGTTTTTCTGATAACTGTTATATCTTGTATCTTGAAATTTATATGTTGTCGTGTATGTTCATGGTCTGTGCAATTATGAGTTGTTTCAGTGTAAGACTATCTGCATGGTGTTTTGATCCGAAATGATGGTTGTATGCTTTTGTTGGGAAGACAACGTATATATATATATATATATAT
>ML778525.1:529388-542090 GCA_009831015.1 Picea engelmannii
ATCATTTACCATAACATAACTGTGTTAATTCATACGAAGCATTCGATCATGAACTCTCCAGCAAGAGATGAAACATAGATGGAAGAGGAAAATTGTTTGTCATAAAACAAGAAGTCTCAAACACAGATACATAACCAGGGAACCAGAATGGTCGTTAAAAATTTACAGTCGGGAGCTTCGCTCTACCATCGATAGATACAAAAATAGCAAAAACGCCTTCATATACTCAAAACAACCACAACAGCGAAATCAAGACACTGCATTGAAGGATTTGCATCTGCATGGATTTCTGATAGTCAACCTCTGAGAGATCGTGCAACTTATGTCAGACGCAATCTAACTCTTTGACAGTTCCAACGGCGAATCGACGTGCCTTTAATTCATTGCCGTGTTTTCCCATTATGACAGAGGCGATGTCTAACCACCACCAACCGCTTCAATAACTGCTTCATCGGAATTGAGGATGGCCCGGCCAACTCGGCACCTTTGGGACGTGGAGGGCCTCCCGCGCTACCACCTGGAATAGATGAATGACTTGAAGAATAGGCATGGAAGCCAGCGCGGAAGATGGGGCACAACAATGGAGTGATGGGGATAAAACTGTGTGGGGGAGGAAAGAAGCGATGAGGTGTAAGAGAAGTGGCGGGGGGGGGAGACATGTGGCGAAAGATGACACATGGAAGGAGCGGAATATGACACATAATTGGTGCGCTTGCGGTGGGAGGCGGACGAGGAATGAGGCGGGACGCATGGCATGCAATGGATGGATGGTGAAATGGGAAAGAGACCACGTGAACTAGAGAAGGGGAGAGTGACAGATGTTAGAAGATGAGGGAAAGGTAAAAGGGCGCGTGCCTCATCGCACGGCCAGGAAGAGAACAGGTGGCAAGAGGGAGGATGGTCCACAAGCTGACATCACGGGAAGTGGGCCCACATTATTTAATCGCCGGATGACAGAGGGTGCTCAGATGGCCTATGCACCGTTGATCCGGGTGCTTGAACTGCAGTCGTCGAAGAGGTGCACCCCGAATTCCGGACCACCCCCCCTCCACTTAAAGGTAGAAAGGCGGGGGGGGTCCGGAATTGCTTCGCGCGCCATTGATCCGGGCGCATTGATCTTGACCGTCAAAGAGGTGCTCCCCGGATTTCGGACCCCCCCCCCCTCCGCTTAAAGGTAGAAAGGCGGGGGGGGGGTCTGGAATCCCATCTGCACCGTTGATCCGGGCGCGTTGATCCTTGCCATCCAGACTTGGTTTTCATTTAATCATGGGCGCATTAGCACCCCTAACTTAGGACAAGTGGGTTTTAACCCATTCTTTTGCATTCTAACCCCCTTACAAGAAATATCGCTAACATTTGGCTCCATGGGGGATAGAGTCATCCTTGTGATGCTCTAAGAACTTCTTTTGCAGATTCAGTGCCTTTATTGTTGGGCTATGGAGTCATTTATTAGTTCAAAAAAAAAAAAAAACAGAAGCAATATTTACAAAACAAAACAAAAAGAGCCGAAAGTGGCTCACAGAAAACATTTTTTTAAGAAATGCCCATTTACTGGGCCACTGAAAACTTCTATTCCTTCCAGATCCTGTAACCTGTAAGTGTTGTTTAAACATACTTCAAAGATCTTGAAAGGCCCCAACCAGAGGGCATCAAATTTATTGTGTTTGCCCCTTTCCTGCCTGGGTGCATCCCATTTTAGCACCAGATCACCCTGCTCGAATTCTTTCTTCTTGCTCTTCCTGTCAAAAGCTTGCTTGATCTTCTGCTGATGATTGTAGGCCCTATTCATGACTTGTTCTCTGACCTGCTGCACTTCCACCATCTGATGAATCCTTCTAATCACGTGGTTAGGTTCTCCCTCAAAGTGTTGGAGGAGATTTTCCACAGGTAAGGCGAGCTGAGTGGGGAAAACAACCTCTATTCCATAAACCAGCTGGAAAGGTGAGATACCCAGGGATTTCTTTGTTGTCACCCGATCAGCCCAAAGAGCGAATTTGAGCTTTGAGTCCCAGGCCCTCTTATTTTCCTCCAGTAGCTTTTTGATAAGCTTGATCAGGCTTTTATTGGAGGACTCTACGAGTCCGTTTCCCTGAGGGTAGTATGGAGTAGATTGAACCAATGAAACTCCAAATCGGTCACATAATTTGACCAGAGTTTCAGACCTGAAGGGGGCGGCATTATCAGTGACAATCCTACTTGGGCAGCCAAATCTGGCTATGATGTCTTCCAAGAGGCTGATGATTACTTTGTGAGAAGTGCTCTGGGTGGGGACAGCCTCGATCCACTTGGTGAAATAATCGATCGTGGTGAGGATCCACCTGTGCTGGCCACTTGAGGGAGGATGAATCTCTTCGATGAAATCCAATCCCCACTGCTGAAAGGGTGCCGAAACCACTACAGGCTTTAATGGCAGAGATTTGAGTTGTTGCTTACCTGAGAACTTCTGGCATTTGATGCAAGCCCTGACTTCCCTGCAGACATCAGGAAACAAGGTGGGCCAATAATACCTAGCTCGAAGGATTTTATGAGCTGTGGTCTTCCAAAAATGATGACCTCCACAGAGACTGCTATGGAAATCAAACATGACCTTCTGGGCTTGCTGTTGGTCCAGACATCTTAGTAATACTCCCAGAGGGTCTTTACAATACAAGGTTTGGTTAATGAGGTAGTATCTAACTGCTTTGAGCTTTAAAGCCCTGGCCTTACTTTTTTCCAATCCATCAGGGGGCTTTAATTCTTTCAGAAAATACAAGATATCCTTGTACCAGGGACATGATGCTAGTGATAGGGCACCCTGGAAATGCTGGTTGGATGGCTCGGCTTGCTCGTTGATGAAGTTAATTCCCAAGGCCTTGCAGTTGGATTTAGCCAGCAGCTTGGCCAAACCCTGCCCCTTTATCAACTTGGTGGGCTTAATTTCCAGGTCAAATTCTAGGATCTTGGCGATCCATTTACTTCTTCTCCCATCTATGTCAGGCTATATAAGAATGTCCTTCACAGAGGCTGAAGGGACATATGCAGTGATCTTTGAATGCAAGACGTAGACTCTAAAATCCTTGAGGGATTTCACCAGGGCATAGGCCTACTTCTCCATGATCTCGTACCGGAGTTCTGCGTCTCTCAACGCCTTGCTGTAGAAAGCAATAGGCTGCTCTTGTCCTCGATCATTTTTCTGCAACAGAATTGTCGCTACTGTATCATAGGAAGCAAAAGAAAATATCAAAAAGTCTTTGGAATAATCGGGAGTGATTAGCACAGGTGCTTCAGTCAACGCCTTCTTTATTTGGATAAAAGACTCTCTGGGTTCAGAAGTCCATTTTACTTCATTTTCCTTTCTGAGCATGGCTGTGATGTGTTTCACTAATTCTTCAAAATTTGAGACGAATCTCCTCAGAAATTTTATCTTTCCCAAAAAGGCCTGGACTTCCTTCTTAGACCTGGGAAGTGACAGGGTCTGGATCGCTTCCACCCTGCTTGGGTCAATCCTTACTCCCTCTGCTGATACTATGTGACCTAACAGCTTTCCCTCCTGCACAGCAAACAGTGACTTCTTGGGGTTTAAAGCTAGGCCATACCTCCGACACTTCAGGAAAACTCTTTTTAAGTGACAGCAGTGTTCTTTATCAGTCTTGGAGAAGACTGTGATGTCATCCAGATATATCACCACAAACTGGTCCTTCTCCCCGATGAAGGCTATGTCCATGGCCCGCTGAAATGTTGCTCCTACATTCATCAGTCCAAAAGGCATTTTGGCATACATGAACGTGCCCCAGGGAGTGGTGAAGGCTATTTTTTCTCTATCCTCAGGCATGACTGATATCTGACTGTATCCAGAGAAACCATCGATCATGGATATCCTGGATGCGCTAGTGACCCTCTATAATATGTGTTCCATGTTGGGCAAGGGATAATTGTCCTTTCTGGAACTTCTATTCAGGTTCCTGAAATCAACGCAGAGTCTGATTTCCCCACTTTTCTTTCTCACCGGGACCAAATTGGCTACCCATTCAGAATATCTCAAGGGGACAATGATCTGGGCATCCAGCAGCTTCTTTACCTCTTTCTCCATGACAAGTAGCAACATGGGATTTATTTGTTTCAGCTTCTGCTTGAACGGCTTAGCCTCCTCTTTCAGTGGGATTTTATGCTCAATGACTGATGTGTCATACGTCTTGAGGTCTTCGTAGGTCCATGCAAACACATCAGCAAACTCCTTCAGCAACTTAGTATATCTGGCCCTCTTCTCATCAGTCAAACTCCTTGACAGCTTGACTAATTTAGGCTCTTCAGGTGTGCCTATGTTGCACTCAGCTGCATCAGCGTCATCACCTGAAACTGTACCCTTTACTGCCACATCATTTCCATCGAACAATCTTTCTAATGGGATTAGTCCTTTCGGAATGTGATTTCTCGGTAGCTGAATGATCTGGTGATCAGTAACTTTATTCACAAACTCCCCAGGGTGATGGTCAAGTTCTCCTTCAATGTCAGGCTCCTCATCTATGTGTAATGCAGAAAAGTTATCAATGGATTGGAGGAATTTCTCGATCTCCTGATCATATTCAAACACCTTCCAGTGTTTGATATTGTCTAGAATAGAAGGTCTGTATTTTATTTCAACGTCAGATCTGACCACAGGCGGTGAAGGAACTTCGAGCAAGCTAGTTGTGACAGCTAAAAAGTTGGCTGAAGTATTTTCCTCCCTTGGAATGTAGGAAATGTTAAAAGCCTGGAAGAAATTATCAACCAGGTCCCATACCTCATTTCTGTAGTTCCTGAGCCGAGGATTCTTGGCACGATAGGCATTTTTTACCTGCTGGATGATCAACTCTGCATCTCCAAACACAGTCATTTCCTTAATTCCCATTTCCTTGGAGGATCTTAATCCCAGAACCAGAGCTTCATACTCTGCCACGTTATTGGTGACTTCGAATTCCAGCTTGTATGACAGAGACATGGTCTCTCGGCAGGGTGATATAAATATCACTCTGGCACCTGCACCTATACTTGAGGAAGCTCCATCAAAGAACATCTTCCAAACAGAGGTGGTTGGAGGGGGTGACCCCTGATTAAGGATGGGCTTCTTTCTAATCTGTAGAGGAGCCTCAGGGGTGTGGGTGAGTTGCAGCAAACTAGAGCCTAAATCAGTGTCCAAGGCAAAGATGGGATGATTGGTAGGATTGGCTTCATCACTAATTATGTAGGCCAATTGGGCTTCTCTGTACAATATCCTATGCTCTCCTCCAAACACCGGAATGGTGGCATATGTGAGATCCATCTGCAAGGTTCCACCCAGTCTCTTTATCCAAGATCTTGACAACAACATGCCAAACTTAGGGGGGATGTCAGCTACCACAATATCCATGACCATACTCTTCATGGGCAGCTGAAACAGGGAAACTACCAGGTGCTTGATCACTCCCAAACACTGAACCCTCCTGGAGTCGAAAGAATAGAGGTCATGATAGGCTCGGGTGACTTCTAGTCCCAACTCTTCCATGACAGTTTTGGGCATGAGGTTGTGAGAGGCCCCTGAATCTATAAGGCAATTATGAAGCACTGTGTCATGTATGTTCAGGGATGTGTAGAAGGGAGGGGATGACTCATCTCTGCCTTCTACCATGGGACCTAGGACAACTGCGGGCCTTTCATATTGGAGGTTTATGGAGTCTGTGAGAGGGTATGAGGTTTCAGATTTGAACAACTCAGAGAAGCGTTTTTTGAATTCCCCATGTTTAATTAACTCAGTGAGTGGCACAGGAATTCTGATCTTTTGAATCTCATGTTCGAAATTGAAGGACGATATAGGCTTTGGGATTTCCCTAACTTTGGGAACATGATTATGGACAATGGGAGAGAGGGGTTGAGCCTTCTTACCTCTGTGAGCGTCTGCTACTTCATTAGCAGGTTTCTCTATTCTAGTGGATTGCTCAGGAACATCAGGTGTTGCTTCCCTTTTGTCAGACCTCAGGTTGTACCTGCCTCGACCGCCACTAGATCTGTCTCCCTTGCTTAATTCATTTAGCTGACCATCCATGAGGGACTCTTCATAAGCAGTCTGGGTGAGATGAGGAAAAGGAGGTGTGTCTTCTAGGCAGTGATTTCAGGATCCAACTCATTTGCTTCCCTTTCCTCCTCATGGGCAACCATATTATCCTGAAAAGGGGTCTGGATCCTCTGGTCTTCTCTGTCCCTTCCCCTTTGTTCCCTTGGGAAATCCTGAGGCATATTGTTAGCAGGTCGTATGAAACCTCTATTATCCATGTTCTAGGGATTTCTGTACATGGGCTTCCCTTCTAATTCCAACTTTTTTATCTTGGCAGCAAGTGATTTTAGGGTCCTAGCTGTCTCATCTGTCTGCTGGGGCAGGGGGGAGGAACTAGATGAGGGAGCTATGGAATGGTTCTGGAAAGTACTTTTATCACCTGCACTCCTGAGTCAACTGACAGCTAACATGTTAGATTCCACCTCCACGGCCGCATCCTGCATGTGGGCTAGCGTAGCGGCTCTTCTCTCCCTCAGCAGTAGGCAGAAATCGGGGTCAAAAGCGCTGGAGTAAGTGATCTTTGCAGAGGCTTTGGAGGGTTTTATCTCAGTGGGGATCCTGCTGTACATCTTATTAAATCTCTTGGAAAAGTCAGAGACATACTTTTCTTCCTTTCTCTTCAACGACCCGAACTCTGTCATGTAGTACATGAAATCTTTTTTATCCCCCCACTACCTTAAAAAGGCATGGTCTAGTGCTTCGATCCCATCGATAGATCCGGGAGGCAGGGCCTTAAACCACTTTCTAGCCTCTCCTTGGAGGCTGTGGAAAAAAATCCTCATCCACACGTCTGCATGCATGATGACATTGTCATCTGTGAAACTGTAAAAGGCTTCTAGGTGCTCATCTGCAGATACGTCCCCCTCACCCGTGAATTTGGGTAGCTGCTTGAGGTAACCATCTGTTAGGAGGGCATTGAGGGGCTGAGGTAACACAAGGGGAGCGTACCTGGTGGCTATAATAGCTTCCATCCTGGTCATGGGAGGATTAACACTAGCCATGGGAATATTAGGTAAAGGAGAACTCGGAGGAGAAGGAGTGTAGACAGGAGATGTCAGAGAAGAGGTTCTTGGAGGAGATAACTGAGAAAATAGAGAGAGAGCCAAGGGACCTGAATGTGCAAATGCTTCTCTCTGTGCAGTAGTAGCAATAAAAGGAGGGGTGGTGAAACCTTCAGAAGCTTGAGGTCTGTGTTGAGACAAGACTTCCAGGGAGGAGGGAGTGACAAGGATCTCTCTTCCTGATACCAGACCAGGAGGGGAAAACTCAGCAGGAAAACTCCCGAAATTCAGAAAATAGGAAACCTCGGAGGAAGGGCGACTAGGAAGCTGAGAATAAGAAAATGGAGTTCTCACAGAAGGGGATGGGGTATTACCTGTTTCGGTGACGGGAACGTCTTTCGCGGAGCTCTTTCCCTTTCTGTGCACCGCTTTCGAGTCAGCTTCTGGTGTAGCTAAAGGCAAGTGTGGATTAGACCTCGTATGTCTGCCTCTCGAAGCCACAGTTGATAGAGCAGGTTCTCCTCAATGGAGTCGTCACAATGGAGTCGCCAGGTGCACAATAGCAATCTTCAAGTTCTGATATCTGATGCACCTTCAGAATCAGTTGATCTTTGTCGTTCTGCCCAGGGAAAATCTTCAACTTCGTCCCCGGCAACGGCACCATAAATGTTAGCGTCAGAAGTCACTCCTGGATTGCTTGAAGGAGCAGAGCCTGACACCCATCAGCTTAATGTCATGATTTTAAAGGGGTGATCGAATGGGTGGAAACTCAGAACAATATCATCTCAACTCTGAAACTAGGTTGGGTATGCACGAACGAGTGAGGTCTTGATAAAATTCAAACAGTGAGTTGCAATAAGGGTGAGTAGATGGAAGACTTCATAAGAAGGGTGCAAAGGTCTACTATAGGCATCAGGCTTCTAACAGACTGTGAGAGCAGGCATCTGAAGACAAGATCTTCTAACTTCCAAATGCGGGAAACCAGAGAAAACAACAATGCAACAATAAATCATTTACCATAACATAACTGTGTTAATTCATACGAAGCATTCGATCATGAACTCTCCAGCAAGAGATGAAACATAGATGGAAGAGGAAAATTGTTTGTCATAAAACAAGAAGTCTCAAACACAGATACATAACCAGGGAACCAGAATGGTCGTTAAAAATTTACAGTCGGGAGCTTCGCTCTACCATCGATAGATACAAAAATAGCAAAAACGCCTTCATATACTCAAAACAACCACAACAGCGAAATCAAGACACTGCATTGAAGGATTTGCATCTGCATGGATTTCTGATAGTCAACCTCTGAGAGATCGTGCAACTTATGTCAGACGCAATCTAACTCTTTGACAGTTCCAACGGCGAATCGACGTGCCTTTAATTCATTGCCGTGTTTTCCCATTATGACAGAGGCGATGTCTAACCACCACCAACCGCTTCAATAACTGCTTCATCGGAATTGAGGATGGCCCGGCCAACTCGGCACCTTTGGGACGTGGAGGGCCTCCCGCGCTACCACCTGGAATAGATGAATGACTTGAAGAATAGGCATGGAAGCCAGCGCGGAAGATGGGGCACAACAATGGAGTGATGGGGATAAAACTGTGTGGGGGAGGAAAGAAGCGATGAGGTGTAAGAGAAGTGGCGGGGGGGGGAGACATGTGGCGAAAGATGACACATGGAAGGAGCGGAATATGACACATAATTGGTGCGCTTGCGGTGGGAGGCGGACGAGGAATGAGGCGGGACGCATGGCATGCAATGGATGGATGGTGAAATGGGAAAGAGACCACGTGAACTAGAGAAGGGGAGAGTGACAGATGTTAGAAGATGAGGGAAAGGTAAAAGGGCGCGTGCCTCATCGCACGGCCAGGAAGAGAACAGGTGGCAAGAGGGAGGATGGTCCACAAGCTGACATCACGGGAAGTGGGCCCACATTATTTAATCGCCGGATGACAGAGGGTGCTCAGATGGCCTATGCACCGTTGATCCGGGTGCTTGAACTGCAGTCGTCGAAGAGGTGCACCCCGAATTCCGGACCACCCCCCCTCCACTTAAAGGTAGAAAGGCGGGGGGGGTCCGGAATTGCTTCGCGCGCCATTGATCCGGGCGCATTGATCTTGACCGTCAAAGAGGTGCTCCCCGGATTTCGGACCCCCCCCCCCTCCGCTTAAAGGTAGAAAGGCGGGGGGGGGGTCTGGAATCCCATCTGCACCGTTGATCCGGGCGCGTTGATCCTTGCCATCCAGACTTGGTTTTCATTTAATCATGGGCGCATTAGCACCCCTAACTTAGGACAAGTGGGTTTTAACCCATTCTTTTGCATTCTAACCCCCTTACAAGAAATATCGCTAACATTTGGCTCCATGGGGGATAGAGTCATCCTTGTGATGCTCTAAGAACTTCTTTTGCAGATTCAGTGCCTTTATTGTTGGGCTATGGAGTCATTTATTAGTTCAAAAAAAAAAAAAAACAGAAGCAATATTTACAAAACAAAACAAAAAGAGCCGAAAGTGGCTCACAGAAAACATTTTTTTAAGAAATGCCCATTTACTGGGCCACTGAAAACTTCTAT
Organism: Picea engelmannii; assembly: GCA_009831015.1. Lineage (NCBI taxonomy): Eukaryota > Viridiplantae > Streptophyta > Pinopsida > Pinales > Pinaceae > Picea > Picea engelmannii. Next base: position 539,017 of record ML778525.1, read on the forward strand.
TCCTTCCAGATCCTGTAACCTGTAAGTGTTGTTTAAACATACTTCAAAGATCTTGAAAGGCCCCAACCAGAGGGCATCAAATTTATTGTGTTTGCCCCTTTCCTGCCTGGGTGCATCCCATTTTAGCACCAGATCACCCTGCTCGAATTCTTTCTTCTTGCTCTTCCTGTCAAAAGCTTGCTTGATCTTCTGCTGATGATTGTAGGCCCTATTCATGACTTGTTCTCTGACCTGCTGCACTTCCACCATCTGATGAATCCTTCTAATCACGTGGTTAGGTTCTCCCTCAAAGTGTTGGAGGAGATTTTCCACAGGTAAGGCGAGCTGAGTGGGGAAAACAACCTCTATTCCATAAACCAGCTGGAAAGGTGAGATACCCAGGGATTTCTTTGTTGTCACCCGATCAGCCCAAAGAGCGAATTTGAGCTTTGAGTCCCAGGCCCTCTTATTTTCCTCCAGTAGCTTTTTGATAAGCTTGATCAGGCTTTTATTGGAGGACTCTACGAGTCCGTTTCCCTGAGGGTAGTATGGAGTAGATTGAACCAATGAAACTCCAAATCGGTCACATAATTTGACCAGAGTTTCAGACCTGAAGGGGGCGGCATTATCAGTGACAATCCTACTTGGGCAGCCAAATCTGGCTATGATGTCTTCCAAGAGGCTGATGATTACTTTGTGAGAAGTGCTCTGGGTGGGGACAGCCTCGATCCACTTGGTGAAATAATCGATCGTGGTGAGGATCCACCTGTGCTGGCCACTTGAGGGAGGATGAATCTCTTCGATGAAATCCAATCCCCACTGCTGAAAGGGTGCCGAAACCACTACAGGCTTTAATGGCAGAGATTTGAGTTGTTGCTTACCTGAGAACTTCTGGCATTTGATGCAAGCCCTGACTTCCCTGCAGACATCAGGAAACAAGGTGGGCCAATAATACCTAGCTCGAAGGATTTTATGAGCTGTGGTCTTCCAAAAATGATGACCTCCACAGAGACTGCTATGGAAATCAAACATGACCTTCTGGGCTTGCTGTTGGTCCAGACATCTTAGTAATACTCCCAGAGGGTCTTTACAATACAAGGTTTGGTTAATGAGGTAGTATCTAACTGCTTTGAGCTTTAAAGCCCTGGCCTTACTTTTTTCCAATCCATCAGGGGGCTTTAATTCTTTCAGAAAATACAAGATATCCTTGTACCAGGGACATGATGCTAGTGATAGGGCACCCTGGAAATGCTGGTTGGATGGCTCGGCTTGCTCGTTGATGAAGTTAATTCCCAAGGCCTTGCAGTTGGATTTAGCCAGCAGCTTGGCCAAACCCTGCCCCTTTATCAACTTGGTGGGCTTAATTTCCAGGTCAAATTCTAGGATCTTGGCGATCCATTTACTTCTTCTCCCATCTATGTCAGGCTATATAAGAATGTCCTTCACAGAGGCTGAAGGGACATATGCAGTGATCTTTGAATGCAAGACGTAGACTCTAAAATCCTTGAGGGATTTCACCAGGGCATAGGCCTACTTCTCCATGATCTCGTACCGGAGTTCTGCGTCTCTCAACGCCTTGCTGTAGAAAGCAATAGGCTGCTCTTGTCCTCGATCATTTTTCTGCAACAGAATTGTCGCTACTGTATCATAGGAAGCAAAAGAAAATATCAAAAAGTCTTTGGAATAATCGGGAGTGATTAGCACAGGTGCTTCAGTCAACGCCTTCTTTATTTGGATAAAAGACTCTCTGGGTTCAGAAGTCCATTTTACTTCATTTTCCTTTCTGAGCATGGCTGTGATGTGTTTCACTAATTCTTCAAAATTTGAGACGAATCTCCTCAGAAATTTTATCTTTCCCAAAAAGGCCTGGACTTCCTTCTTAGACCTGGGAAGTGACAGGGTCTGGATCGCTTCCACCCTGCTTGGGTCAATCCTTACTCCCTCTGCTGATACTATGTGACCTAACAGCTTTCCCTCCTGCACAGCAAACAGTGACTTCTTGGGGTTTAAAGCTAGGCCATACCTCCGACACTTCAGGAAAACTCTTTTTAAGTGACAGCAGTGTTCTTTATCAGTCTTGGAGAAGACTGTGATGTCATCCAGATATATCACCACAAACTGGTCCTTCTCCCCGATGAAGGCTATGTCCATGGCCCGCTGAAATGTTTCTCCTACATTCATCAGTCCAAAAGGCATTTTGGCATACATGAACGTGCCCCAGGGAGTGGTGAAGGCTATTTTTTCTCTGTCCTCAGGCATGACTGATATCTGACTGTATCCAGAGAAACCATCGATCATGGATATCCTGGATGCACTAGTGACCCTCTATAATATGTGTTCCATGTGGGCCCACATTAGTTAATCGTCGGATGACATAGGGTGCTCAGATGGCCTGTGCGCCGTTGATCCGAGCGCTTGAACTGTAGCCGTCGAAGAGGTGCGCCCCGGATTCCGGACCCCCCCTCTCCGCTTAAAGGTAGAAAGGCGGGGGGGTCCGGAATTGCTTCGTGCACTATTGATCCGAGCACGTTGATCTTGACTGTCGAAGAGGTGTGCCCCAGATTCTGGACCCCCCCCCTCCGCTTAAAGGTAGAAAGGCGGGGGGGTCTGGAATCCCATCTGCGTCGTTGATCCGGGCGCGTTGATCCTTGTCGTCCAAACTTGGTTTTCATTTAATCATGGGAGCATTAGCACCCTGAACTTAGGACAAGTGGTTTTTAACCCATTCTTTTGCAGTCTAACCCCCTTACAAGAAATATCGCTAACAAGTTCCGAACAAACTTGCGGTAGTAACCTATCAAACCCAAAAATCCTCTAAGATTTTTTAATGTTTTGGGAATAGACCAGTCCATCATGGCCTTAATCTTGTTAGGGTCTACCTTGACACCTTCATGAGATACAATATGACCCAAATAGTCTATCTCTTTTACTCCAAAGAAACATTTGGATGGTTTGGCATATAGTTGTTGCTCCTTTAGTAGTTGTATCACCTTGTCAACATGTTGCACATGATCCTTCCAAGATTTTCTATAGATTAGTATATCATCAAAAAATACTAACACAAATTTTCGAAGGAAGGGCTTGAAAATGGAATT
>ML778525.1:544149-595304 GCA_009831015.1 Picea engelmannii
AATTGATATAAAATTCTGAAACTTGCACCCAAAATACTACAGACTGTCCACGATCCAATGCAACTAGTCCCACACAATTTGGATACTCTAGGAAGAAGTTATGATTGTTTTACCTGGAACACCTTCTTGAGACTAGTCAATAGAACTAGTCAGATACCCTATCTTACACAGGGTGTATCTACAAATTTAAGATGACCCAGAAGCTGAAATTTTTACCACATATACATTACTAATTTCTATAAATTTCCTTTGTATTTCAGGGTCTGAAATGTTACAGAAAAGCTTTTATAGTGAAAATTCCGCAATGACTCATTTCAGGATGATTCCATAACCCTATCTTGTACAATTTTTATCTCCGAAATTGTAAGGCCTCAGGAGCTGAATTTTGAACCCAACGTACCTTGATCCATATACTAAATATATTCCAAGTCATTCCTTCTGAAACGTTGTAGAAAAAAATTTATAGCAAAAATTCCATGGTGTCTCCGATGTAGCAGCGAAACCCCAAGACCTTGAGCTCTGATACCATATGTTAAGAACCAAACATCAATATAGCATAGAAAAACCTCAGGAAAAGTACTCAACGCCTTGAAAAAGAGATAATTTCAGATAATAAGCCTCTTCGAGGGGGAAACCTCCTTTTACCCCACTTAAATGTTCAAGTACAAGATGATTCAAAATGAAAATGTCTCCTTGGTATATATAGGCGACTAGGAGGTATAATTACAACTAATGGCCTAAAGCCAACATAAATAAAATAACATTACTAATATAATATGCCCCAATTATTGGGTAATAAATAACATTACTAATCTAATATGCCCCAATTAAGGGGTAATGAGCTAATATTAGGGCTTAACAGGCCGATAAGCGTTTCAGCTTTTCGGCACCCGGGAGATCAGAGGGTAAGAACCCTTGTCCTCACGACTCCCAAAATCTCGATATGCGAAATCCTGAAATAATAGCATATGTCTAAATCTTGATATTTCAGTATTTTTGCATTCGGAATAATCTAAGTGCGAGTTTCCTTGTACTCACCAGTCCTGAAACCCCGATTCACGAAAACCCGAAATGATAGAATGTGGAGGGGTTAGGACCTTTCGATGTTTCAGCACCCAGGGTACCTAAGTGCGAGCTTCTTTGTACTCGCCAGTCCCGAACTCCCGATGGGTGTAATCCCAAAAGGATGATACGCGGACATGTTATGATATTTCATCATTTTAGAAATCGGAATACTCAAGGGCGTATTCCCTCGTACTCGCAAGTCCTGAAACCCCGACTTGCAAAATATCGAAATGAACTAACATGGATGAGTTGTGATGTTTCAGTGTTTCGGTACTCGGGACACCTAAGGGTAAATTCCCTTGTATTCACCAGTCTTGAAATCCCGATTAGCAAAATCCCGAAATGGTCTAACATGGATTTGAATCCCGATATTTCGATGTTTTGGCATCCGGAATATCCAAGGGAGAAGTCCCTTGTACTCGCAAGTCCTGAAATCCCGACTTGCAATATCCTGAAAGATGGAGTGTGGAAATGTTATCATATTTTGGTATTTCGACACTCGGGGCACCTAAGTGTGGGCCCCATGTGATCGCCAGTCTCGAAACCCCTGACTCGCGAAATCCCGATGGATGGATTCCTAAAATAGTGAAGCATGTTAGAGTTTGGTTTTTCAGAGATTTGGCTCCTGGGAAACCGAGGTGCGAGACCTCCTATCATCACACATCCTAAAATCCCAATGGATTCAAACCCCGAAAGGTGGAAGGACATGTTTTAATCCGAGGCATTTCTAGTTATGACAAACTGTTGGTTCCCTTCGGATTTTGGCACTTCGAGAGACAAGAGGGAAAAGAAAATACATGTATCGCGATTTCCCGAGTCACGAAAGCTGACGAGCACCTCTCCGGTAAGACCTGTGGTCATAGCTACTGATCATATGAGTATGGATAAGGGATGGCAGGGTCTATATCAGGTCTTGTAGGGGTTCAAGCAATTCTATTCCTCAATGAAAAGAAGGAAAAAGCCGAAAAATTCTAGTTCCCATGGTGGGTGTGTTACACTCCTACCCAAGCCTCCCTGTGTGCAATCGAAACCAAGGATTTTATTCCTCGGGGAATATTGACTATTTCAAAAACCCTATCCCTGCCCCCGATGCTTTTGAAGAAGGAAACATTGCCAACATCTCCCCCATAATCAAATTTGACATTTCCATTAAACCATGCATTATAGAAGAGATCACCATTAGCTCTGCATGCTCCCCTGAATATATCATTGCTTACAAATCCCTCTTTGAGGAATATTGAGATTTTTTTTCTTGGTCATATATAGAAATTCCTGTCCTCAATCCTTCTATAGTTTAACCTCGAATTGATACCTGGTCGGATATTGCCCCGGTTCATCGAAAGCAAATCCCCCTCCACCCATACAAATTTTTTTCTATCAAAGTTGAAAGTGACAAGTTACGCATCGCCCAGTTCATTTACCCCATTGTGTACACTTTGTGGGTCTCCAATCTCATCCTCATTAACAAAAAACAGGAAACTATTCGCATATGCACAGACTTTCACGATCTCAACCACGCTTGACCCAAAGACAACTTCACAACCCCTTTCATTGACAAAATCATCGATGATTGTGTCGTCCATGAAGCACTGTTCTTTATGAACGGGTTCTCCGACTATAATCAAATTCAAATCCACCTAGCAAATCAATACAAAATCACTTTTACAACCCCTTGTGGTACCTTTTCCTATCACATCATGCCTTTTGGACTCAAAAATTTCGGTGCTACATTTCAATGGGCCATGACCTATGTCTTCCATGATCTTTCTCACATTATCCTTGCTTATTTGGACGACCACACTGCTTGATCTAAAAAGAGATCACATCATCCTTGCTTATTTGGACGACCACACTGCTTGATCTCTTGCATCACATTCAAACGCCTCCTTAGGTTCATTTTCCCCCAACACGGCATCACAGTGGACCCCCTCAAGGTCCAAGCTATCACAGAAATTGCACCACCTAGGAATTTATGCCAATTGCAGAGCCTACAAGGAAAAGCCAAATTTTTATGTCGCTTTGTCCCAGACTACGCTACTCGCGCACATGATTTTCTCTTCCTACTGTGACATGATATCCCATTTTTATGGGACGAACATGCTCAAACAGCTTTTGATTGTTTAAAATCCACCCTATCCAATGCCCCTTTTATTATTCCCCCAGACTATGATCACGATTACATCCTCTACTTATGAGCCTCGATTGTCTTAGTTTCAGGAGTCCTCATCCAATTACGGGATGACGGGTGTGAACATGTGATTTACTACATTAGTAAAAACCTTTTAAGGCCACCCTTGAAATATAATCATGATGACAAACCCACATTAGAAGTTTTTCTCTCATTCCAAATACTGTGACATTATATTATGCTTCGAACTACCAAGGTCGTAGCAGATTCCAACCCCATGTAGTACTTTCTTAGTTGATGGCGGATTAATGGAAAATTTTCTCGATGGGTCGTTATCCTCCAGGAATATGATCTTGAGTTCTCTACTCCCAAAATAAAGAAATATCTCATTCTATCCAAACTCATTACGTCTTTTCCCTCAGATACCAAAGCTTCCCCCATCAATGAGGATTTCACCTATGAACACATCTTCTTCATCCCCTCTGATGACCCCTAGTACGGAGACTTCCTCTTCTACCTTTGTACACAAAAGTCTGGGTCTCATTTCTCTTGAGATGATCGTCAACACATTCTCCATCAGTCCCCCTGATACCTCCTCATCAAAGACATTATCTATCGATGTGGGGTCAATACCATCCTTCGATGATGTATTACCATTGACGAGGTCGATAGAGTCTTGAATGATTGCCACAGTGGTGCTTGCGGTGGTCACCTCTCGAGTGTGTCCACCACCCAAAAAATAATTTGAGTCGAGTACTTTTGGCCCACTTTGTTTCATGAATAAATCCACACTTTCAAGTGATGCAACAAATTCCAGCTTTATGCAAAACAAATCATGAGCTCCACCATCTCTTCTACACCTATTCATCACAGCCAATCCCTTCTGTAAATGGGGCATAGACTTCATGACTTACCATCCTCCATCCAGTAATTGACACAAGTACATTATCATGGTAGTATATTACTTTACCAAATGGGTTGAATCCATGCCCACATTTAACAACATCCCTGACATAGAAACATGTTTTTTATTCAACCACGTCATTACCCGGTTCGGAGTCCCACAACAGTTAGTTTTCGATCATGGTAAACATTTTGAGAACGAGATATTTGCAAAAATATCCTCAAAATTAGGCTTCACCCATGATTTTTCCTCCCCATACTACCCTTAGTCCAACGGACAGGTTGATTTTGTCAACAAAGTCCTCAAAACCATGCTACAACGTACTGTCAACAAACATAAGACCAACTGGCATCATATGTTGTTTTACGCGTTATGGGCTTATCGCAAGACAGTAAAAAATGCCACCATTTTTACACCATTCCACCTCATCCATGGGATCAAATCCACCCTCCCTATCGAGTGTGAACTCCCCATGTTACGCACTGTCATAGAGCTCTTACCTAACACTACTCTAGTGGATCAATGCCTGCTGACCTTAGAGTCACTTGATGAAGACCATCAATCTTCATTACAGCACAATGAGGCCGCTAAAAAATGGTCCAAATCCACCTTCGACTGCCATGTCAACCTTCGATCATTCAACGAAGGAGATCCCATGTTAGCCTATGATATCTCCCATGACACTTTGAGCCATGGAAAATTCGATTCATTATGGCACGGCCCCTTCATAATCCAACATTGCCCCACAAAAGGCGCCTACATCTTAGCCCCTCCAAAAGGCTAGCCTCTCAAAGAACTCATCAACGGGTTGTACTTAAATAATTTTACGCCTAAGCGTAGAACCCCTACCTTAGGTTTCTCTTTGTACACATTTGTAGATATTTTAGTCTTCTTTGCTTCCACCACTCCCAGTGTTTGATCTATCACCTATGTTATTGACATATGCATCATCCATCAGCCTACCACATCAGTTATGTTGATGGTACCAGCTGTTGGACCCAGAATCTCACTTCGAACACTTGGGCCATCTATACCCCCTCACATATCCTACTCCACTCCAGTGGCATATTTTTAGGCCTGGCCACTAACAACCAAGCCAAATATGAAGTCGCCATTGGTCTCCTCACTGAGGCTAGTCACTGCCACATTCATCACCTTAGCATTCTATTAGATTCGCATCTTGTCATCTTGTAGCTCAACAATGTGTATCATGTTCACGATCCTTGCCTCTTCTGCAAATACCTGCAATTTAGACTCCTATCTTGCAACTTTGATTCCATCACATTTACACATATTCCAAGAAACCCCAATAAAGTAGCAGATGACATGGATAACCTAGTATTAGATTGGCATTTATCACATTAACAACATCATATACATAGCATCATACATTTTTCAACACATATAATAGACATCATACATCATAAAAAAAACATAAATACATGTATGATCAATGTATCCATCATATATACATCATCAAAGTCATAAATGTTTACAAAAATAGATATACAAATTCTCATAGGCTCATGAGTCCCCTCATCCCTACGAGTATAAAAGGGGCTATCCACTACCCTATACAAAGAAATTGGGCTCCCAAACCTGTACAAAACTCGACACTCAAGGTGCCCCCAAATCTCCTCCCCCCAAGGTCCTCTATCAATCGGAGGTGCCCCACCAGTTGGGGCCCCCCCAGCTCTAGGAGGTAGTCGACCAGTCATCATTTCCCCCGCTACTACTACTCTTTGGATCAATGTCTGCCACTCTGTTGGTACCCCCACACACTAGTCCAGGACCTCCTTGTTCTGGATATAGGCCCATATGCCCTCAAGAAAACCTTGAAAGACCCACTTGAATCATCAAAGCATATCCTCTAGCATGGCCTTGACGTCTCCTTGTGGCTCTCTAGTCAGTCATGCACCAACGTCATCCCATCGGTGCCTCTACCTAGCTATCGGCTCTATGGGCTCCTGTCGAGCTGGCTCCCGTCGATCCATCTCCCCGACGACCTCTTCCTCTCACCCCCATGTTCCAACATATGAAACAAAACACCAGATATAATGTCATCATCCATATACATTTCTAATAAATGTCATCTACCATAATCACAAAAACAATATATAGCACATACCTCTCTGGTCCCAGTCCTACTGAGGAGGTAGCACCATGTATGGATCATGTCGGTAGTCCATACCAACATATGGATATCACAGAATTACCTATGGCATATGACACCACACTTGAGCGACTATGGCCATGAAATAGTGGCCACCCTCCCATCCTCCATGATGGGCCAACAAATGTGCCCACCACATCAATCGTGGCTCTCGTCACCCCGGTGGCTCTAGAAGAATTTGTTCGCACTCTGTAAATTTTGTTTGGCTGATAGAAAAATGATTTTTTCACCTACTTTATAGCTATGCACTAGCCTTCTCAACTCAGAGAGGGCTCTCTCGTGTCACTTGATATATCTTTGGCAATCGGTGGCTAGATTTCAGATTGTTTTGGGGGTTTTTCGAAATTTGTTGGCAAGGAAAGGGAGGGAAACTCAGGGATATGGAGTTGAAAGTAAATAAACAATAGCAGGATATTATAACTATCCATAGGAGAAAGACTAAATGAGGAAATGAATCTGAGTTGTAAATTGTAATTTTCAAGGTGAAAGAGGAAAAGGAAAAACAATTAACCGCATCGGAGCATTATAAAAACGAATTCTGAATTAGTTAGGGAGAAGATTACATAGTCTAAATTGCCTGAGTCGAGAGCATCTTAAGATGAATTCCTGACTTCTAACTCTCCAATTTAAATAGAATAATATGTAAATGGAATGTTTAGAGATACAATAAATACGCACTATGAGAGAAAACAAAACTCATACCACAACCATTAGAATCTTTTCATAAAAAATTCGAACGCTTCTGCATTATATATTCAATTTGGCTCCAGGAATTTACAAATTCCTCCTGCTACGAGGGAAGGCCCCTCTCCAATCAGTCCCTTTTTCATTCGTCTTAGGAATATTATATAGATAAATTACGTCCAAGATTCAAAATGAATCAACTACCCCATCGTTCCAAAAATAACGTCGGTTACAAAAAGGAGTAATGTATTATAATTGTTCTCCTACTTTATAGGGAGTGTTATAAACAAAACTGACATATTTGATATTTTCTCTTTGAATTCCACATGTCTACATTAGTACAAAATTCTCTGAAGCATACTAAATTTAGCTTGAAAACTATTTTAGATTAGAAATTTCTTCCTTCAAGGTGTCAAGCCAAGCAGGCTGATTTTCTCCAATGCTTTCAACCACCTCAACTTTTACCTCTATCTTCTGACGCTTGCTCTGCTTCCTCTTGATAGCTTGTGTATGGTGCTCATCTACATATTCATTGATGATTAAATCCTTCATGATGGGATTTAATCTGACCTATTTATCTGCTCCTGTCTCTCCCGCAGGATTTGTATGAAATTTCATTACTAATATTCGAGCAACCAGTTTCTCTTTCTTCTTCAATGATGAATTTTTCATATTCGTTGAAAATCCTAGTTCACTGAAGGCTACTCGGTCTGCTTTATCCATGTTTCCCAGTTTTTCAGAAAACATAAGCTTATCTCCCTTAATTGCACAGAAATTAGGAAGTTGATCTAGTTTGTAATTACCCTATTTACGAATGAAGCGTTGATTGCCCAAAACAGAGTAATGCCATCCATATTTTGAAGGACAGTAGTCATCGATTTCTAATCATGAATTACTGAATAATTACTTACAGGTACAACGTTTTGTCACGCTCGATCAATCTATTATGAATGATGAGCCTTTGAATTGGTCATCTGGCAGCGCTCACCTGGCATCTCATGGACAAAAAGGACTCGAACAAGTGGTGTGAAGTGATTTGACTGGTTATCCCTTTTCCCATGCAATCCTTGGATTTGACATATATCAAATGGATTTTTGACACGTGACATCGGGGTGAACTTGGACGGTTTTAGGCTTACCCTCTCTTCCCCCTGATATGCATCTAGTGGCGCCACATACCTTCGAAACAAAACCGCAGTATTCTCATCGACTCACCTCTCGAATTTTAACCGATGAGATATTTCCTTTCCCAATGTGTCCTTTGGTCGTTGATTCGGCAACACTCAAGATCAACATCCATCAGGCCCCATCTACTTTACCTCTCCATTATATTTAGCCATGTTTGTCGGATATGGCCTCGTCCACCAGTCTATCGCTCTTCCATACTAACTTAGCCTCCTGCTAATTTTCGAGGTTGGGTTTTCAAAAGAAAACAAATTTACAGTGATAACATAGGCTCCAACTGGGGATGTTATCCTCCCTGCAAGGTAGCAAAGAGTTGTAGATCTAGTACCTTATCCATCAGGATTCTCATAATAGGTGTGTGCCATGTTATGACCTGGAGATTGAACGTTGGGTATATTGCTAAAAATCTAACTGAAAACTTTATTTGGGAATCTAAACTTGAAAATTCTTGATCATCAAGCTTATTCACACCTACCTACCCTAACCGATGAATCGAATTGTCAGTCGGGTGAAATGAAAATTCCAATGCAGCCATGCCAGCATTTTATCTAATGCTTGGTTTCTTTGCACATACCTAATCCAACATCTGCTCGCCAACAACTCCTTTGGAAATTTGTATGTGGATTTGATTGCTAGGATTTTAACAATATTGAGATTGTTTACTTCTTCTAGAAAAATCTCAAATGAATATTCCAACGTATGTATAAGGCCCAAACTATATCTCACTTCTTCCACTGCATCCTAGTTTTTGTGTGATCTATCCTATCGATTTCCATCAAGAAGTTGATAGGCATGCTGAGATGGTTGGGAGTAACAGCCTCCTGAATCGGAAGAAAGTAGTGGTTGAAGCACAACCGTTGGTCTAAAGCGACCCATATCTAATATTGATATTGATTTGTTGTCCTCTTTATTCTTAAGATCACATCCCAGCATCAAGTGTAGATTCAAACTGTAAAGATTCTTCATATAGCATGTCACAGGGTCATGAGACACATGAGGGACCACTTCTTTTTTAGGGGTTAAAACAGAAGGGCAGACTTCCTTCACAAGTGTTTGTTGTTCTTGGTCTATCTCTTTTGTTCTGAGAATGTTTTTGAATGAAATGGTAGCAATAGGTTTTTCTATTTTTCCATGCATCTCAACAACAACATTCATACATTCTTGAACATCTTCAAATGTGTCAGCCATATTATGTACATCAAGGATATCTTCTTGTTTATCAAACAATTTTGGTTTGGTTTTATCAATCTTCTGGAAATTTGCTTGAGGACTGTCATTTTGACTTCTAATTGAATGAAGGGAAACAAGTTCATGCTCATAATATTCTTGTAAATGTGGAAAGCTAACAGCATGAACTATTTCATGTTCTAGGGTGCTCATGGATGCATTTTCAAAACCATGATTTGCAAAGGGATCAAATATAACAACTACTTCCTCATTCTCTCTCTGTATTTATGATTAAGAAGTGGCATACCTTGTTTTGTTGCTTTCCTGAAAATCTATGTTATTTTCTTGTCCGGTGCTTGAAATTTCCCCATATGCAGTTTCAGAATCTTCATCTCTATCTAGGCCACTTAGAAATTTAACAATCACATCATTCATAGGGGAAGAAATAAAATTTTGAAACAGTTTGTCTTGCTGGAAATATTGTTGCATATCTCCATTAGTTTCAGGGGAGAGGAAATGACCTTTAACAACAATTTCTTGATCATCTTCATCTTCATTTTCAGAATGGTAGTTGAGCACAGGCTTCAATTCTGAACTGAAATAACATCCCATGTAATCAGCCACATGATCATTTAGCACATGTGAAGGCCATTGATCTTCCTCATCAACAACCATTTTCTTATGTAAAGAAGTGCTATTGCAGTCAGACTTTCTCACTTCTTTTGTTACCTCATGATTTTCTTTCAACAACTCAAATGAAGAAAAACACAATGGAAGATGTTTTTCATTTGTAGGTCCATTGTACCCTGGATATTCAACATCATGTCTGGAGGATGTCTGATTTGAAACATTATAAACATTTTTCTTCAGCGTTTTGAAGGAAGAGAAGCATAGTGGCAAGGTTCCTTCACCTAATTCAAAATATTCTTCATTTGATTTACTTTTGTCACGTGCACATCTTTCCATTTATTTAGGTCATTGAACACACTCCCTTTATGATTCCTCTTTGACCCATGGCTGCAATTTCTTGTCAAATTGTCCCAATAAATCAGTGTGATTTGGCATCAGTATACTCTCCTTTGTTTCCACGGTGACCTTATCATTTTCTTTCATCAATTCAAAGGAAGAAAATCATAAAGGAAAAGAATTCCCTTTAGTTGTTTCAGTACCCTCTTCTATGTGACTATGATATGTAAGATGATTTATCTCGTTATACTAATGGAGAAGGACATTTTATGATAGAGGAAATGAACTTGGTTTTTCTGGGAGATCATTATCATAATCATCATCATATTGATCATATATAGGCAAATCGGTAACATCTGCAACATTGTCTAACAAGAAAAAACTTGGGACATCAACTTGTTCCTCAACAAACTGATTTGCAAGCTCATCTTCTTGACCATATTCAAATGAATATATCAAACAATCATCTTTATGATTTTCATGGGGTGGATTAGAAACTGCATAAGTACCTTCCCTTTCAATAAGTGGGATATAATCCTCTACAAAATAATTTGCATTCGAAACTTCAAAAGGACTTATGATATCATCAATCTTATGCTCAAGATTCCAGTCAAATTTTCTCTGTTCACATTCATCCTTATGTCCTGGAACACCCAATTTTCCACTTTGAATTTGTTCACATGCTAGGATATTTTGTTGAATCTCCTGAGCATCGTTGAACATGTGTTGTAAGGTCACATGTTTCCTTTCCATCAAGAGGAAAGACAAATCTGAGTGAAGAGTAGTGGCATACTAGAGCATGGCGACAGATTCAGTGGGTTGAATTTCTTTGGGAAGATCATAATAATTACTGGAAAACCTTCTACTGAATACAAAAATGGTCTCAGTGCGTTTCCCTTTCAAGGCATAGAATTCTGTAAGTTGCAGGTGTAGAGATTTCTTCTTACCCCATAACTTCAAAAAAACACCCTTCATTTCTTCCCATGAGCCAATTTTCCCTGGTTGCGATTGTTTGAACCATTATTTGGTATCTCCTTTCAAGGATTGAGAGAAATCCCTCATAAAAACATCATTGTGATCAATCTCAAACAAATCTATAAAATTCTCAAAACCTTGGATGTGTTTTTCGGCTGTGATGGTACCTTGTTCCCCGTCAAACATAGGTAGGTACTTATAGTACTTTTGACGCAACCCTTCTCAACCCGCGGGTCAGGAAGTCCATGTACACAGGATTTTTCTTCTCTCCTTGGCCTGAAGATCTCTCGGAAATGGCTCTTCTATTTCCCCTTCGGGAAATATGCACCCACAGTCGACTTCACGAAATCCCCCCTTGTATTCGGGAGATTGGACTTCACACTTCCGCAAATCCGGCGGTCGAGTGTCTTGTCTCTCTATCTCCGAAACATGAAAACATTTAGCACTTGACCCTTTTCTTTTTTCTTTTTTTGGGACTTTTCCTTATCATGATTTCGGCGGTTGAGTGTAAAGCAACTTGTTCCTGTGACTCCCGAAACCCAATTTTCTGAAATTCCGATACGCTCACAAGTTTGATTTTTCAACACCCCTTTACTTCTGTCGGGACTTCGGACTTCGCAATATCACAAATCCTAATGCAAGGGACTCGGATCTTTACCCCACGAAAACCCAAAATGGTCAACGGAGTTTGACTCCATGTCGATAGTACACCACCTGTCCGCCTCGCTGACTCCTCTGGCCCCACACCGTCCTTTTAACTTTTCACGACTTCTTGATTTCATGAACTTTGATACCAAGTCTCCAACCCTTCCACTCACAAAATCCCGATAGGCTATTTCACGAGTGATCCAACAGCTCCTGGCTGACTTGGATCGATGGCTCTGTCTCTCCTAAGCTTGAATCCTTGAAAGTATTCACCGTAACATTCTTTCTCCTCTGTGAGGTCTGATGGCTCATGGGACTTCACAGATTCTCCACAGAGAATCCCGATTGTCCGTCTCTTTCCTTGAGAACTTGTCCTCCTGCAGTCTGACGTCACTACGCCTTCCTCCAATTCTTCAAGATACTTGGCCTTGTTCCTTCCTTCGACTCCTTCAAAGTTCCAATTCCTTCTGAGTTGTTTCATGACTTCAAGTCTTTATGGAAACTCTTTCTCACACTCCTTGCAGCAAACCTTCAAACACTTCCAAGTGTTGAAATCCTTCGACTCTGCACACACCTGTAGCAGCAGTCTCTCAATACTTCGCTCAGGTTCACAACCTTGAGATTCACTCAGCCTGCGCACTCCTTGCACAGCTCCTGTGCTCGACTGCACTTCTGTGTGAATGAGAACAAAAGCTATCTAGTCTGAGCTTTTAGAGACAAACCTCTGAACCCTTTGTCAACGCACTCCTTGCGGACAATTCAACTGCACTCCTTGCAGAAACTCTTTCTCAGATAGAGAAACAATTGAAACTCATTTCCCTTACTCTATCTATCAGATTTTAGACATTCAATAAGAAATCATTCATACCTAGCATAAAAGCAATTGCATGACAGAAAGAGTAAACATTCATGAGAATAACATTCAAAAATGCATACGCAGAGAATATATGAACACCATGAGTCTGAATCATAGTTTTCTTGTATTAATTCAGAACGCCTATACATGGAGTCTGCTACATAGCTCTCTGCTTCTCCTCTATGCTCTTTATCATTCTTCATCTATGTTACAATACACAATGAGGGTGTCTATATCTTGTTTCCCTCTTGTGCTCTAAAACTGTCTAATCTAGAATTGAATTCTATCTACTTGCATTAACTACCATAAATGTCTTCTACCTACTAAGGATGAGAGAGAATCTCTCAAGGTTCGATTACATTTTACAAGGGTGCTCCTTCTTAATGGATTCATTAATATTTTAAGACATTTTCAAAATTTGTGCTGACGCTTTTCCAACTGTCCGTTGTCTCTGCGCTAGCTTGCTTGAGATGCTCCTGCGTCAACTTTGGAGGGAAATCATGAAGGATGCGGGGTAATTTCAAGGGTCTGTATCTATCCTGGATAATGGAGGGTGTTGAACCAAGCACAAGGGATGAAATATCAGCCTTGGTCTCATGAATTTTATCAGCTTGGTTGTAGTTATCATATAGTTCAGGTGGGAGATTTGCATCCAGGTCAGCAATAAACTGAGGGGATATTTGTATAATCTTAAGAGGAGGATATACAACTTCGGGATTATAATGATCATTATTTGCATGTAGTAGGTGAAGAAAAATTTTCCTAACATGTTCAGGCAAGGACCAGAAACAACTTATAACAAACAATAAAATGCCTTGGAAAAAATTCAATTTTAAGTACTTGTTTTCGTCCATAATTTATTTTCATACCTCTATCAGGGATTTCATCTTCGGACAGTGGAGTCGTCAGTGATGTTTTGCGAGCTATATTATGCATTGAGAGTGGAGTCGCTATTAAAATTTAAATTTATAGATTCTTCCACCAGTGAAATCACCTTCAAATTGATTTTTTGATGTGTGGAGTTGCTAGAGGAGGAATACAGCCAATATGTGCCTAAGGGTCTGCCTCTCTCAAACCTTATAACTCAACCATGTCGTTCTTTCCCATTGAAAATTTTTCAATTTCGTCCCCAGCAACAGTGCCAGAATGTTAGCACTCTATAATTTGTGTCTGACTGATAGAAAAATGACAGATGTAACTGTTTCAACCTACTTTAGAGTTGGGTAGTAGCCTACTCAACTCAGAGAAGGCTCTCTCGTGTCACTTTATATATATTTGACAATCGGTGGCTAGATTTCAGATTGTTTTGGGGGTTTTTAGAAAGTTGTTGGCAAGGAAAGGAAGGGACACTCAGGGCTATGGAGTAGAAAGTAAATAAACAATATCAGGCTATTAGAACTATTCAGAGGAGAAAGGATAAATGAGGCGATGAATCTGAGTTGTAAATTGGAATTTGCAGGGTGAAAGAGGAAAAGGAAAAACAATTAACCGCATTAGAGAATTATAAAAACGAATTATGAATTAGCTAGGGAGAAGATTGCATAGTATAAATTGCCTGAGTCGAGAGAATCATAAGATGAATTATGGACTTCTAACTCTCCAATTTAAACAGAATAAGATGTAAATGGAATTTTTAGAGATACAAGAAATACGCACTATGAGAGAAAACAGAACTCATACCACAACCATTAGAATCTTTTCATAAAAAATTACGACGCTTTTGCATTATATATTCAATTTGGCTCCAGGAATTTACAAATTCCTCCTGCTACGAGGGTAGGCCCATCTCCGGTCAGTCCTTTTTTCATTCATCTTAGGAATATTATATAGATAAATTACATCTGGGATTCAAAACGAATCAACTACCCCATCATTCCAAAAATATACGTCGGTTACAAAAAGGAGTAATGTATAATAATTGTTCTCCTACTTTATAGGGAGCGTTATAAACAAAACTGACATATTTGAGATTTTATCTTTGAACACCACATGTCTACATAATTACAAAATTCTTTGAAGCATACTAAATTTAGCTTGAAAAATATTTCATATTAGCAATTTCTTCCTTCAAGGTGTCAAGCCAAGCAGGTTGATTTTCTCCAATGCTTTCAACCACCTCATCTTTTACCTCTGTCTTCTGACGCTTGCTCCTCTTCCCCTTGACAGATCATGTATGGTTCTCATCTGTGTATCCATTGATGATTAAATCCTTCATGATGGGATTTAATCTGACTCCTTTATCCGCTCCTGGCTCTCCCACAGGCTTTGTATGAAATTTCGTTGCTAAGATTCGAGCAACCAGTTTCTTTGTCTTCTTCAATGATGAATTTATCATATTCGTTGAAAATCATAGTTCACTGAAGGCTACTCGATATTCTTTGTCCATGTTTCTTGATTTTTCAGAAAACATAAGTTTATCTCCCTTAATTGCACAAAAATTAGGAAGCTTATTCAGTTTGTAGTTACCAAGTTTACGAATGAAGTGTTGATTGCCCAAAATAGAGTAATGCCATCCATATTTTGAAGGACAGTAGTCATCGAGTTATAATCATGATTTACTGACAAAGTACTTATAGGTACAATGGTTTGTCATGTTCGGCCAATCTATTCTCATTGATGAGCCTTCGAATTGGTCATCTGGCGATGCTCACCTGACGTCTCATGGACGAAAAGGACTTGCACAAGTGGCGTGAAGTGATTTTACTGGTCGTCCCTTTACCCATGCAATCCTTGGATTTGACATATATCAAATGGATTTCTAACACATGACATTGGGGTGAACTTGGGAAGTTTTAGGCTTACCTGCTCTTCCCCTCGATATGCATCTAGTGGCACCACGTACCTTCAGAACAAAACCATGATATTCTCATCGGCCCACCTCTCGGATTTTAACCGGTGATCTATTTCCTTGATCGATGCATCATTTGGCCGTTGATTCTGTAGCACTCAAGATCATGATCCACCGGGCCCCATCTACTTTACCTCTCTGCTATATTTAGCCATGTCCGTCGGATATGGCCTCGTCCGCCATTTTGTCTCTCCTCCATACTAACTTAGCCTCCTACTAATTTTCGAGGCTGGGTTTCCAAAAGAATTTTTTTTTACAGCGATAACATAATCCATGGGTGCAACAAAGGCACCCTCTCCAAAAACCATACCACTAACATGGACCCAAATGCAAAGTCACCGGAGTCAGCACACTGACACCAGTTCAGCTGGGACATCATCTTGGTGTGCATCAACACACCCCATGCAAAAAGGTCCCCATCCAGAACCTCCTCTACCATCCTCAGTTGACCACCAGTGATATGTTAAGTACCCAAGGATCCGTATATCCTCATCACCATGGTCACGATGCACTTAGTCAACAATTCATCGATGGACTCAATACGGACGACTGAACTCGACATAGGATTTGGCCCAAAATAGTATCGATCCCATAGTCTCCACCATGTCCTTCCCTGGCATATGGGTATCGATGGCCAGTGCCCTCCCACGGAATGGGAGTCCCATCAAGAAGTACACATCCTTTGTCATAGAGAATGTCAGCTTCTCCCCCCTCACAATGAAGCACTACATATCAGTGCTCTACATCCTAATAAGAAATTGTAGCAGGTAATCTTGCGACTGTATCAGGGGGCAGTCAAAGAACTTGAGAAACCCATAGGTTTCCAAGTGTTTATTCACGTCGAGTTGTGCCCTTGCAGCCTCTCGCAACCAGTCCCAGTCCCGCTCTCACCAATGGACCGACATTGCGCTCAAATCTGATGATCACCTACAAACACCCAAGCACACTGGATCAGCCACATCATCCATCAAAACTCATCAAATATCTAAAAAAATACACCCTTGAGTCTGCACAAAGTGTGCGACTTTTCCCCATCTAGTTGTGCATCAATGTACGACTGTTCTTCACATAGTTGCACACTTATGTGCAACTGTCTCTCCCATTTTTTCACACATATGTGCAGTTGTCACTCATACAAGAATGCATCCAATGTGTGCATGTCTAGAAAACCCTCGCGCCCACATGTGCGGTTGTCTCAAACACAAATGCACATTATATGCGTGTTTCCTCGCAACAACTGCGCACTTCTCAGTGTGCGACTCTGAAGGAAAAAACCACACATAATGTGTGGGAAATTGAGTTATATCTGTGCACATATGCGCGGGTAGTCCCCCTATTCTCGTGCACTTGTGGGCCCCTACCATTAAAACCCCCTATGTGGCCCTTCGTATAGCCCTTACCTATAAACTATCAAATTCACAATGTGTAGGATGATAGGGACACTAACATGTCTTTCACCGCTCCCGAATAAGTATCCTCACCCTCCCACAATCTCAAAATCTCCTCACATCTCTCTCGCCATATTAGTAACAGTGACAGGTACAAATTAGGTGGCATTGTGGGCCCACCATCCATATATAGCCCCTTTTTCCCAACTTCCCCACTCTGTTACAGGATCCCAGAGCCTCCATTTTCTGATCTGTTCTCAGCCATGATATCCTGATCCCACCATCTACACATTCACATTCCCTGGGTCATCATCTTCACTTGTCCCCGGAGGAGCATTTTTCTCACGCCACATTTAGGTACGCATGCTCACTTTCATTTTTAATCAAATAGATGTCATATATTCTTTATCATCATATATTGTTCACGTCGGGTATTTGGTTTTTGTTTGCAGGTACTTGTTCCACAAACTTATAGCCTCTTCAGGTATATGTTTGAAACTGTCATGTAATTATTCCCTCTGTATATCAATTGCATATCCCAGTCACACCCTCTGAAATTTGTCTTTAGGGTCCCTACATTCGGTTCTGCAGTACCTTCACCTCTACCACATTTTGGTATTGTCATCCGATAACACTCTCCCCCAAATGAGTTGTCCCATTCATAGTTCCCCTTGGCAACTTAACACTCATGCTGATCTCACCCCCTAGGATTGGGAGTCTTGATAGTATTTTTCACTTCCAAGAATGAACCCCATACTTCTTCTCATCATATTTCTAACCTTCCCAATGGACTCCCAGGTCATATCATCATACACTTGGTTCTATTGACTGCACCGCCGCATTTTCATTATCCATCCATCTCATCCACCATCAATTTTTCCATATTCATCTTGTCCTCCATCCACTTACCTAATACAGAAACCCACCCATGGGGCCCCCACCCTCCACCAATTATATTTCATAAAAAAATTCCCTAAACATGCCAATCCATCTTTCACTGGGGCACTTGTTTTTGTATCTGTATACTCAACCCAAAATATTCTTTATTTCTTTGGTAATTGTATAAATCCTTTGCTTCCATCATATACATAGCTTTTTTGTCATCATCCTCGATGGTCATCTTTTACCTGGAAAAGAAACCCATGTCTCCCTTAGTTGGGGAATCCACCCTTTTTCATACAGACACCATTCACAAACCCCGAGTATCCCATGTCCCTGTACCCATGATCTCTGATTTTTCCTAATTATTTATCCGCTAGCACAGTTGAACCCCATATCTAGTCATCCCCATGACACTATATCCAGTTTTACGATTGTTGCCAGTCATCCTTCAAATTCCCTAACCAAGGGAAGTATTGAGTCCCATAGTGTCTTGACTTCATCCATGATTCCCCATCAATACCTGATATCACCTATTACTTAGTGGATTTCAAGAAGCCCTTTGCTTCTTGGCATCATGTCTCCCTTTTTGTCTACATCAACACAATTTCCAGAAGGGTGGCAGTATCTTAACTCTCATTACCCTTTTCAATGAGGAGTCTCGGACGGCACAGAGAGAATCATCATTGCTTTCTGATTTTATTGACCCCCATAACATTTGACTTTAGCAAACTCTCATGTTACGGTGGGTCTTACTATACAACCGCTGCAATTTTTTCATATCATTCGAAGACCTATGAATATTGTTAGGCCATCAATGCCTACGAGTTATCGATGCATCTTACCATTGTCCTTTACTCACTTCGAAGCTTGTTTACCATTCAGAACTATCATATGTCGTTATCAATTTCCCCTAAGGGCACTGCAGTTATCTACATCATCATACATCTTCAGTTGCAATCACACATTTTGGTTTCATGACACAAGCATGGGGCATGCCCACCTCATTTGTACACATCTTTTATTTTATCCTAGAGAACGGTTTGGGTCTCACATTTTTCCCTCTCCCTCTGATGGATCACTCTTTCAGTTCCTCTCTTCACTCTTCCTTACAATGGCACTCTCAGCAAAAGAAACATTTATGTATTTCGGCTATATGTATGCTTTTAACCTCACACATCAGGGAGCATTTGTTATCAATGAAAAATTGTCTGCAGCATTCCGCACAATGGTTGAAGAAATAGATCAATGTCAGTAGAAATTAGTACACCTACATCACCAAAACCCATCAAAATTCACAAAACACTATACACTTGGTTCAAAAATTGAAGTGCGCAAATTCACCAAAGGGAGAGCGCGAACAGTGCATAAAATGCACAGGCTAACACAGCCCTCAACGCACACTATGTGCAATATCCGTGATTTTCTACGAGAAAATATGTGCACTCCTCATGAGTGATGCATTTATGAATCTTGTTGGCCTCTCAACCACTTCTAGTCCGACCCCCAACACGATTTGACACTCAGAACTGAGCGAAATATAGTTTGGAGGCTGGTTAAGGGCTAGGAAGTGCCCTAAAATTCCCCTTGTTTACACTATGAACCAGTTGTATATTTCCATGAATGGAAAATATAAATATGTTCCATGGGTGTGATAGAAAAATAATAACTTCAAGGTATTGTTATGTTGCAATAATTCTTCTTTGAGAATCCTCTTTTCTCTTTGAATCATTCAAGCACTATAGCAATTTCCATTCCACTCACCTCTTGAGGGAATTGGCGTTGTATTTCTTCACCATTGTCACTTGCCATTGCATGAAGAGAAGAGATATCTATTAGGTAACTCAAGATCCCTCTCAAGGAGGAAGACGGGATTCATAAGTCCCTGCGTTTCTCTACAGTGTTTAGCCTATCCATTGGTAGCTATATATTGGTCATTTTTTGCTTTTCATGGTTCTATTTCTTGCAAGCTTCTCTAACATGTGTTTCTTAGTTTTTTTTAGTTTTATTTCCTTGTTTCATGTGTATTTGGTTATCTAATCAAATCACAAACCTCCGTCTTGTTTAGCTTACTTAACTAAGCATGCAAGTGTTGTGTTTTTTCTCACCCATGTGAAAAAACCAACACAACACTTAGAATTGTTTCTTGTCACAAAGTTTTATATATACATAAACATATATGGATTGAGAGGCATTGTTTCCCCATTCTTCGGGGTGTAAGCACTCTAGAAATACTAGTGATGAAGGGACACCTGATTCTACAACCCCATTTGACAACGATGGAGGATGGATGTCTTCTACACCTTGAGCTGACAACAATGGAAGATGGACATTTAATGACATAGAGACAGTTGTTTCTACACCCCCATTTAACAACAATATGATATGTTCAAGGTCATCCTCAGAGTCTAGTGTGGTGTACATAGTAGACGGTATGTACATTTATGCGCATGTAATTGTGCATACAAGCATATTGAAATGTATTAATGAATTCAATAAATCACACATGATCTTTAATTTAATATTTGTCCATTTTTCAAATGCATCTCTTGGTGGATCATCACATTAGAGTGTCCATCTATCCATAGTTGGGATTGGGTATGGAACATCACATAGGGACAATACACTTGGAATATGAATGTCTAGTGATAGAGGGGAATTAATTTGGTTCTAGACCCCCATATGAAACCAATAGAAGATGGTCAGGGTCATCCTTAGGGTCTAGTGTTCTATACAAAGTACATGGTATGTACATGCACATGTAACTGTGCATATGTAAATATTGAAATGTATTCATGATATCAATTAATAACACATGATCTTTAAGTATTAATATTTGTCACAACAAAGTATGCATCCATCCCTAGGTGGGATTGGACCATAGCATAGGGATCATGATCCAAACATAGAAAATTATCCTATGTCCATGTCGTTGAATTTACAATGTCCACCATGCCCACCAACTGTGGCAAGTAAAATTTTCAAAATTTAATTGTATATTATAAACGAATTGTAAGTACACACACTCACTCACACTTCTAATGCCCCTCCTTGTTTAACTCTACTTTGAGAAAGATTAGGAGGTTAATCTGAGGATTGGCTAAAGAGTTTAGAAACCATGTTTATGATTATGATATATGTATGTGACTTGTGGAATGTACTTAATTTATAAGATGAATTTGATAGTCTTAATTGTTGAGTCTATTAGTGTACACATTATGATTTGTAACATCCCCACTACAATCCCCAGTTTAATTAACACATAATGTATATATGAATGTAGCTATGGCCAAATGATGTAATATGTGAATGTATTTTGTTTTTAAATAAATAAAATGTGATACCAGTTATTGGGGGATATGGAAATATATGGGGGATAATGTTTTCCACAAGAGAAGAGAGTGTTTAAGAGGGGTCCAAGGGGGAAATTAATTATGGGTATTAATTCAACCTCATTTTCTTGAATTTTATTATCATTGGGGATAACTTTGAATTTTTTGTTTAAGTGTATGGGAACCCAATCATTAAATGCATGTAAGAGAGTGGGTGTGAGAGACACATCCCATAATTATTGGAGAGAATGGGGATGAGTACAATTAGTTTTGGAAAGAGTGTAAGTCAAGCAAGTAAGCCAAAATAGATAATAAAAAAAATATGTATGGGTAGTTACATGTCATTTTCACACATTGATTTTTACATGAATAACAAGTAGAGAGCAGGGGGGGGAAAAGAGCACTAGATATATATTGAAAGAAGGATGGGAAATTTCTAGAGCATGTTGGAGCGTTTTGGAGTGATTAAGAGATAAATATTGAAGAGTCGGGTTTTTAGGCCTGAAGAGTGAACTATTTTGTGAGTTGCAATATAACAACAAGTGTTTGTTGTTGTTGTTGGTAGTTTTCCTGGCAGTGATTTCCCTTGAGATCCCAATAGAGAGATTCCTAGTTACTTGTGCCAAAGAGACCCTAATAAATGAATGGGACACTTGATGGTCTGAGAGTAATGAAGGTGTACATTCCTTGGGTTGGACAGGTCAAGAGGAAGAGAGATGGAGGAAATTTAGGATAGTTGTAGGAGAATACCAATGGGTTGTGGGATATCAAGCTATGAGTGGACTATGAGAGGCACCATTTTCTTATGGATTCCTAGCCCCAAATTGGGGGTGACTTGTTGTTGAGATCTCGAATGACAAGTTTAAGGTTGGGTGGAACGTCCTTCCCAAGCAGCTAGTTGCACAACTATTTTAAAAAGATAAGATTTTATTTGTTTTCTTGAGTTAATGTATGAATTTAATTGTTGTTCATTTTACTTTGTGCACGTGAATGAATTATATGTTGTTGTGGTGAAATTATTAGTTGCAATTACGCTTTTAACCAGTATAGACTATTTCTTGAGATGGATTGTTATGGTGTTTGTAATTCAAGGTTTAAATGTCTTTGTTAATCAATCTTATTAGTATCGGTAACGAGTTTTTGATGCGGTGCTTGGATCATCACGCATGCTGAGAATAGTTGTCCACACAGTACAAAGTTTGTTGCACGTGCGTTGTGAATAGTTGTCGCGTGATGTACAAAGGATGTTGCATGTGTGGTTTTTATCAATGAAGGTGATATCTTCATGATAATTTTGAATGTTGCGGTTGCATTTAATTATATGGTATCAAACAATGGTTAAATCTTTGTATAATTCGTAGTTGATAAGCTATAGGAAATCTAGTTAGCAAAACTTTTTTTCCGTATTTATGTGTTTTTTCCGCAAGTGATGTTCCTCGGTTAAGTTGGGGGTCCTTACATGATTGATATATTCTTGAACATGAAATAAACTTATGTTGCGAACAAAGTGTAAGTTGTGTCAGGTGGACATGACTTGCAGAACTTCTGAGAAGAGTTGATTTAAATAACAGGAACGTTATGGAAACCAAATTAAATGTCCTGAAATCTTAATGGAAACATCTAAATTTTGTTGATATTATATTGCTTATATTATATATCTACATGAGTGTGTCGTGACATAATTTAAGTGGTGTAGGACATTGGTTACTTGAGGGGGACACAAGGGGATATGATTGTTTGAGAGAACTCCGGACTGGGAGTTAAACAATAAATATCCATGGAGGGTAGTTGGTAATATTAATAAATAAATTATTATGATGTTTATATTATATCAATTTATGTGATATGTATGTCATTATTTCACGTGTAGGATATAGGGAAATCATTTCCAATAGATGGGTGTGGGCCATAACCAATGAATCTTTAATGGAGATGTGGAGTCTGTATTTGCAGAATATATATTTTATGATGATTAGAGGGTGCATAGTAAGGTGGGATGACCTTACTCCCTAGCAGATATTTTCTTTGAGATTCCAAATTAAGCTAAGGTAAAATTAAAAGATTATGTTATTGAATTGATCCATAAATTAATTACCCACTTTTAGGGGTTCTTAAAAAAAATATTATTTTATTTTTTTTAAATGAATAATTAATAAAAATGGGGGAATGGCACATGGGGAAATAGTGATGAATAATAAAGAATTCAAAAATAAAATTAAAGGAAAAATTAATAATTTTGCATGAAGGAGGTGAGGTGGCTAGCCTCATTGGATCAATAAATAGATGGGGAAATCCATGGTTTGGGGAGGAAACTTGGAGTGTATATAAATTCTACAGAAATTATGTCAACATGGATAACTCAACTAAATGATAAATGGGATTTGGAAGAAAGTTAGCATTACTACTCAATGAAAAGAGGTTTTCATTGAGTATGGTTAGGAGGAAATCAATTGGCATCATGAGAGTTGAGTATTGTTAGGAGGAAATCGATTGGAATCATCAGAGTTGACATGGCGAGGGATTTGGAGATAGAGCATACTTTACTCATCAAAGTTGGAAATATGGTAAGATTGAAGGAAAAGATGGTGAAGGGAAAAAGGCCTCTTTTCTACTTGCTATATTTTGAATTTCAATAATCTTCACATTTGACCATTCAAGCATGGGATTTATGGTGACAAACTTATAATTGGAAAATTGGGGATAAGTCCCTTGCATGTAAATTGTAGCTACACTAATTAGTGGATATTCTCTGAAGTGGAAATTCTCTTAACTATAAGGGTAACACTTCCTGTCTCAGGTTTATTTTCACTAGGTGTGTTATTATTTGAAGTTTGCATCTTGAATTGGCATTCAAGAGTAGATTGAATAATGTTTGGCTCGGGTTCCCATTTTTTTGGTTACAATTGGATTGAATTTGCAATATATGGCGGGTTAGGTAAACCACAGAGTGGAATATTGTGTTAATATATTTTCATGGTGGGAAATGGCCATATGGATAACTAGATTCATTCTTTCTCTTCTATTGGCATATTATGCAATAGAATATGATATATCTATGGGTTATGGATATACATGTATGAATTTATAATACCAACAATTTAGTATGAGGATGTATAATACGTGTTTGTAGAAATGTTGAAGCCTTGCCAAGGGCTTCTCCTTCTCTTCCAAATCTTGTTGCAACTGCGTAAACATCTTCCTAAGCCTATCCTCCTTCCATTTGTCATGTATATGACCTTCTCACCAAGGTACACAAGTTGTGCACTATGCTTGTCCCAATCTATTATGAATGTTATAAGGGAATCTTGGCCTTCTTTAAATTTATTCTTGCTAAATGGAAGCATTTGGGAAGAGGTATCCATGTGCTTCTCCATATCTTTCATCCTCTTGTTAAACATCTTAACATGTGCCTTCAATCTCTCATTTTGTTCTCGAAGCTCGACACTGTTGGACCTTAAGTCTTCCAACTTATGTTTGTTTTCTTTTCCCATGTTGTGAACTACAATATTTTGTTAAAATTTATTGAAGAAATGTCTTGGTAAAGGATGCAACTATTGTGATACCATTTGATCCGTAATTGAGGGGATTATAGCCCACTCGCTTCACCAAAATGGATTCATTATGGAATTTTATTTTTAAACTCTATCTCAACTCTATCTTTGATGATAAAGGTCTCACTGAGAAATGGTGGTTTAGGTGGCAAAGTTATCCATTACATACTCAGTAACCCACTTATTCAATGCACCAGTAGTTCATTTTCCATTCATTTTTTGTCTCATAACCATTGCATAATTCATGCCACAACATTCACACTCAGGCAACCAAATCTCCTACACATTATGTTACTATACTGGCTTCATAGGTTCTAATTCCCAATCCAGCCATGATGTGTGGGAAATAAGGAATATCAACAAATTATTTTGGAGTACACCCAAGGATCTAGGGTTTAAGGTGTAGGAGTGTTGAGACAATAAGAAATTCATTTTTTTTGTATGTTCAAAGGATAGAGTTAGAGGTTATAAGGAGATGTCACCAAAAATATATGAGGTTTCTAGGGATAGCATGTATTAATAAAAATCCATCAAAGAACAAAATGCATGGACCCTATCCAATAAACAGGGTTTTGGAAGTGTGTACAGTTAGAAAACAAATCAATTCATGGGAGAATTAGAAATAAAAATATGAGGTCTCGCATGTTGGCCAGCAAGAAATAAATTCTCTAGTTCTCTCTTGAGCTATAGAGCTTGTACGTAGACCTTTGGCATCAAATGAAGATGTGCATGGGTATTTCCTTGAGTTGGGATCTCCTCTTAACATTTGGAAAACATAGAATAACATGTAGGATCTCTACAAGTTAGAGCTCTAACACATAGTAAGGAAGAAATGAATGGAATATGTCATGTGAGGTAATAGAGAGTGGATAGTGCACCTAGAAAGTGATGAGATTGACCCATCAAGTAAATTAGATGCCTAGTAGGGATGAAGACGTCTCGGCAACCAAGTTAAGCACCCAACAAGATGAATATGCCCCAACAAACAAATGAAATGTGTGTGGGCACTTCAATTCATTATCTAGACAACAGGAATTCACCCTAGAGAGAGAGTGACTCTTAGGAGAGATAAATAGGGTTTTATCAAGTTCTGTAACATCTTTGAAAGGATTACCATTAATATTCCTTTACCTCTTGCATTCAATGGTGGAGATTAACTAGCTTCTGTAATGGGTAAGCACCATTTAAACAATTTTTCTCCTTGAAGTAAACCTCTCACACAATAAAATAAAATTTTATGTAGTAAATAAATTCTCCTCCAGTCAAATGAGATACATAAAATCCATTAAAGATAACCAATCATTTTTTATATATTACACATGAGAATTTGAACTAGATACTCATCATATGAAGGAAAAAGAAACACATTAATGCACAATGGTTTACCCTGGAATGCCAATTGGGAAAACCAGTCTTGAATGGTGCTCAGTATTCTTGTTTCTATAATTTCAAATATAATGCTTTCCTCGACAAAAAAAAATCCCTTTGGGAATTAACGAGAGTGAATAAATAGGGAGAGATAGGGGGTAAGGGAAGACCAACAACCATGGCTCTTCACTTTTCATTCCTTAGCCTTATCTCCTATCTATGTCCTTATCATTTGTTAATCATATTTATTTAACTTCTTTCTTACATCCTTACTTGGCTTATCCCACATTAACTTGCATTGTTTTATGTGGCTTTCATAATTTTGATTGATTCTCAATTTGTTTTGCAAGTACTGAGTCTTATCCACTCTTCAGTTCAGATCCATTTTGAATCACTTTAGCAAGGTTTGTAGTCAATAATCCAAGATTGCAGTGATTGTACATACCTCAAATTAGAGAAGAAGTTGAATCTTGTGAAGAAGTGGATCCACTTGTACTACTAAAACCAGCAGAAGAAGTCATTGTGGATTTCGTGGGAGGAAATGATATTGAAATGCTTGTTATTTCAGTTGAAGAGTCTAAAAAATATCTTCTAAGTCTTGGTTGAAGATTCTCTAAAAAATTATTTTTCCTTTTGATTTCAAAGAAAGGACCGAATTCAGGAGATTGGCCTCTTAATTTTCTTTATAGATGAGATTGGGTGGACATAAGACAAAATTTTACTTAGGTGGATTATTTTGATATTTCCTTTGAAGGGATTCTCTTTGATATTGAATCTCAATATCATGTGCTATAGTCTCCCAAGAACGTTCAAGTTCTTCATAGGTAGGGGAAGTTTCAAGAAAAAAACAAAAAAGACAAGATGAACTACTTATTTTATCAATAAACCTTAGGTTATATTACTATCGGGCATGCAAATTCATTAATCAAAAATAATAAACTCAAAAAATAAAGAAAATGAACTAGAGAGTAAAAGATGTTCCTGAATCCCTAGTATGGTCGTCGTATAAATGTTGAGTCGAGGAATGGCTATATCCTCACTCAATCATTTTGTAATCTCACTAGGCTAGGTGAGATAGGTGGGAATGTTATCCTGGGCTTATAGCCTGTTCAAAAATATCAATCGTCCCTCAAAAAATAGGTTTTGGGCTTGATGCTATTATCACAATTGTATGCTTTGCTATAAAATAAATTTTAAAAATAGAAAATATGTTTGTGAATGGAATTTCTATAATAGTTAACTGAATAAATACAAGATAACACAAAATTGATAAATTGATGAACCAAAAGTGTCTAATTGAGAAGAAACCAGATTTTATTGATGTATCTTTTGAGTTACAACCAAGTTCCTCTTTACAAACCCATGCATGGGCTTAAACCAAAATCAAACTTTTAAGTCTAGGATGCAATTTTGAATCATACAAAGACAACTAGTGTCTAAAATAAAAATGCCAATAATGAAATAAATTGGATCAATCCAATCTATATGTTCATCATAGTCTTGATTCTGCAAAATAGCCTTAATCAACATTGAAAATGAATTCATAAATTCTAAACAAACTACCAATATAAATGAATAACCTTCTGAAGCATGTCAAAATTCAATGCTTCTCAGTCCTTTCTTATTTTCCATCTTTAGAGTATCTAGCTATAAACAAGAGGAATTAACTCTTATGAAACTCAGAGATGAAAGAATGAATATGAGACATCTCATTTGAAACATGTGAAAACCATATTAGAAGTATTTCTTTCTATTTTCTCTTGTATTTACTTGTCCTTTCTCTCTTCCTTTTATTCTTCAAAAAGTAGTTCAAGTGGTTCAACTACTTTTCATTACTAAATTTAAATAACTTTAGTTAATAATAGGACAAATTTATTTATGATAAAGACAAATAATAATAATATTTAATATTTAATAGGTAGGGCCCCTATATGTCTTTATTTGTTTTATTTTCAACATACCCTTGTCCTTCCACATTTTATTCAAGATATCATGCATACATCATCATAAAACATATATCAAAAAAAACCCAAAGTAATCATGCCATAATTGAAAATACGTGTATCTCCCAAAACACTTTAAATGCATGATACAATTTTCTCAAAAAATAATAATTGTGTTAGCTGTCCAAAAATATGTTCCTCAAATGTCAAATTGATGTCATCATGAAAATAAAATAATGTCAAAAGTAATATTTCCTAGTAGACTCTCTCTGTCTACTTCCTTCGGATAATGTTTCCCTATGTTTGAGTAAATATGTATCAACGGATTTCTTCTCTTCAACCTTTGACACTTATGGGTGCTTATCATTAAATGTTATTTTTCTTACACCATCCTCAAGTTTGGTAGGTAAGGACTTGATGGCATAGGAGGATGTCTCTGATGAATATGAACTGACATAAATGGAAAACCTCTTTCCTCTACATGGATCAGGCTCAATATCTAAGGTTTTGTTATAACCCTAAAATGTTCTACCTATGCATACATGGCATTGGCCTTTCTACTTGCATAATTTTCCAAATCACTGTTGAGTAATTCTCTTTGAAAAACTATTTTTGGAGAATGTACATTCCCTAATACATTATTGCTCGCGTACATATGCTTGTTGCATGCTATATATCCCCCATAAATATGCTAGTTGCATACTAAAAAACCCGTGTTTACCTCCAAAAGTTGCAAAAAATAAAATGTTGCAAGGAATTCGGCGGAGTTAATGGGATATTGATTTTTTTCTAACCAATTCACCTATTGTAGCCCATCCCCAAATTGAATAAATATCCTTTTTTCATATAAAAGGAGGTCTTGGGGTCCCATTCCAACATCAAACATTAGAAAATTGAAACTCTCCCCAAATACCTTTTCCCTCCTTTCCCAAGTATTTGCAACCCCTTCTGAGTTTCTGCCTCAATATTCCCTCTCTAGCCTTTTCTCCCATACAATCCCTTCCCTTCCCTTGAAGTGATTAGTTGATTGTGAGAGAAATCATTTGGATAGTTCACTTGAAGAAACATTAAGAGGAGCCCGGACCAGGTTCGCAAGAGCGTTGACCTACAAAGGTTGTAATTTTTGATCTTTGCATTTGAATAAAAGAATATTTTTCCTGTCCCAAATGATATCTTTATGTTTTTTCATTTGATTTGTGCATAATGGTTTATATCTAACACTAATATTGATGAGTATAGATAGAATATTTGTATAGTTTCTTGCCTAAGTATTTTCGCAGGTCATCTTTGGAAGGAGACTTACAGCCTAGGAGATACAAAGATGGAGGTGGTCTATATAGAACGTTGGACTAAAGGTACTACTTCTGACCTACTTTCTTACATCTTTTTGTTCATCTATTTAGAGTGTTTCAGGTAGTTTAGGAATTAGATTGTCTTATAAGGAGATCATAGCTCTGTCTATACTTTGACCCTGGTATAGTAATAGGGGTATTTTCCCCACTAGCATAATTGGTGACTCCGTTGGGGAGTCTCTCTAAGGTTTTAGAGGGAGGTTTTGGGTTTTAATTGGCTTATTTATTTCCTTTTGATTTTTTATCAATTTCATTGAGTCTTTTAAGGGTCTCCAGTCACCTGCAAAGTGCCTACTAGTTTACCATGCCTAGTCAGTCTGCCTACTCTTTGTTTTTTGAGAAATCCTAGAGATGTATGTGCTCTGCTTTGGCTCAGCCCGTATACATACACAGTCTGAATAGTAGATATCTTGCGTACATACGCAGGCTGTTGGTGCAATATCTCACGTCTATGTATCTTGAAAGTGATTTTAAAAAAACATAGGCCTTTATCTTTCCCGATATAAGTTTAGGCTTCCCAGGGCTTTCTTGGACCTTATAAAGTCTCTATTTTTGGACTTAGCTTGGGTTAAAGATTCGTTTTCAACTTGTTTTCTTGGTTTTCTTTTGTTTTCCTTTCCCTAGAGGTTTAGAGTGAACTTTAAGGTTTTAGATCCTCCTTTGGTTTCTTTTTGAATCCTTGTTTTTATGTGTTTGGCTTAGGGTCTCTATTGATCTTGGTTTCTGTTTTCTCTGTTTTCCTATTTCTTGCTTTGAAAAATGAAAAAAGAATTTTTACTTTAGCTTTTCTTGTTAAAGCAGTTCGAAAAATCAAAAAGAATTTGTTTTGTTGCATTTAGTTTGGTAACGTAGCCTAGGTTGATTGTTTGCAAAAAGAAAAGAGTCTCAGTTTGAAAGTTATTTCTTTCTTTCCTGAAATATAAGTAGTTTTTCTTAGTCAAACAAAAGCACTTTTTAGGAAAATTTCAATTATAGGATCTTGAAATGTTAATTTGAAAAGTTGAAATTTATAAAGAGTTTTACAAGCTTTCCTTTAATTTCGAAGTATCTATTTTTTATTTCAAATGCTCTAAAGTTTTATTCATTTTTCATCTCTTCAAAACACCATTAGTTGCAGGACAACATCCTTTGCGTAAATCAAGCCTTAAAATTAGTGCTTAACTTAAAATATATTAGACTTTCTATTTTTAGGGTTCACTGACTAGTTTAGGCTTTTAGGGTCTTGAAATAGGTGTGAAGAGGAAACTCTTCAAGGAAATTTAAAAAAAACATTGGAGATTGATCATGGAGGATCTAGACGACCAAGAAGTATTGGCAAGAATCAATATCATCATTACATGGGGCACTCAACCAAAACAACATATGCATGTTCAAGTTCGGAAAGCAAACCAAGTATATCTCATGTCAAGCATCATAGAAGGAGACATGGGTCAGATATATTGAAAGAGGAATTGAGGAAAATCAAGCCACTATCATTTGATGGAGAAACCAATAAAGGTGAAGATGCAAAATCATGGTTGTTGGGAATGAGGATATATTTCCAATTGCATAACTACTCATCAAATGTAGAAGCTAGAATTGCATCCTACCACCTTCAAGGGAAGGCATATATGTGGTGGGGATGGATAAATTAGGTTAATCACCTTAATGAGAAGAGAATTTCTTGGAAGCAGTTCAAGAAATACTTTCAGTGGTAGTACTTTTCAGAACAATATTATGAAAATAAGATGCAAGATTTGTTTGAATTCGAACTTGGGAACATGACCATGGATGAATATGAGAGAACATTATAGGAACTTCTCAAGTATGTGAGCTTCATCATAGATGAGAAGGTAAAAATTTAGAGGTTCTTGAGTGGACTTCCATCCTTTTGCAAGGATAAAATTCAGTTTGATGAACCCAAGAATTTAGAAGAATCCATAAGAAAGGCCAAGTAGTTGTATGAGAAAAATAGAGGAAAGCCATCTTTCCAAAAATCTTGGGATGACAAGAATAAAGGAAATATGGATCAAATGAAGAAAGGATTCAATCCACCTTTCATGAGGAATAGATCTCAATCATATCATCAAGGGAATCCATCTCAAGGTGATAAGAAAATGAAAGAGTCATTGGGAAAGAGGCCAAGGTAGAAACCCATAAAGTGTTGGGGATGTGAAGGAGAACACATGTATAAAGATTATTCTCATCGAGGAGACAAGATGAATATTTTTCACAGCATCAAGGAGGAGACTGTAGAGGACATGGGAAAAATCATGCCAAGGATCTATGCATCCTTGGAAAATAGACAAGTAGACTATAAATCCCACCTGATTGAAGTGGAAGGTAAGATTGATAATCAGACCATAGATATTTTAATTGGTTCTAGAGCTAGTCATAGATATATAGATCCAAAGCTAATTAAAAATTTTAAATTGAAGAAAATTAAGCATGAAAAGTCTTGATTAGTTCAGCGAGCTACTGGAACCAAGAGAAAAATTAATGAGCTTGTTAAATAATTCCCTATAAATATGAATGGAACTAACACTAAGGAATATTTGAACATCATATCGCTTGGGTATTATGACTACTTGATTGGTATGGATTGGATAGAAAATCATTGTGATGTTTTAGATTGTTATAAAAAGGTTTTCATATGTCTAGATGAAGAAGGGAATTCAAGGATAGTGTAAGGTATTCCAAGACCTATATATGTCCAATAGATTTCAACATTGCAGCTGAAAAGAAGTTTTAGAAAAGGGTGCCAGATATATGCAACCCATATGGAAGAGAAAATGAAGGATAAGGAGCCAAGTCTTGAATATTATCCAGACTTGAAAGAGTATGGATATGTGTTTGAGGAGTTTCTAGGATTACCTCCAAAGAGGGATATAGATTTATCAATTGACTTAATACCTAGAGTTGCCCCGATATCTAAGACCCCCTACAAAATGAGCATGACAGAGCTAAAGGAGTTGCAAATGCAACTAGAAGAGTTATTAAAGAAAGGGTGCATATGCCCAAGTGTTTCTCCTTGGGTTTCCCTGGTTCTTTTTGTCAAGAAGAAAGATGGACCACTGAGGTTATGTATTGATTTCATACTATTGAACAAGGTTACAGTCAAGAATAAGTATCCTTTGCCAAAGATTGATTGTCTTTTTTATCAGCTAAAAGGAGCAAATATATTCTCCAAGATTGACTTGAGGTCAGTATATCATCAAGTGAGAATAAAATAATAGGATACTAGAAAAACAACCTTTAGGACAATGTATGGACACTATGAATTTGTGGTGGTGTATTTTGGATTGACAAATGCACCGGATACATTTATGTTTCTGATGAATGGGGTGTTTAGATATTTTTTGTACAAGTTTGTAATTGTATTCTTGGATGATATTTTATTCCGAGACAAAAGAAGAGCATGAGAGACATTTGAGATTGGTTCTACAAGTCTTAAGAGAACACCAATTGTATGCCAAATTGATTAAATGCACTTTCTATCAAAAGCAGATCCATTATTTAGGTCACATTGTTTCGAAAGATGGCATAGCAGTGGACCCAAAAAATATTGAAGCAATCAAGAGTTGGCCATCACCGACAAGCATTTCAGAGGTTAGATGAAGATCATTTATGGGTCTATTTGGTTACTACAGGAGATTGATTGCGGGATTCTCCAATATTTCTCACCCAATAATGTCCTTGCAAAAGAAAGGGGTAAAGTTTGAATGGAGTGTCAAGTGTGAAGAGAATTTATAGTGTTTAAAGGATTTTCTACCAAGTGCCCCTATTTTGAAAGTTGAATATCCATATGCATATTTTATTGTGTGCATAGATGTAGCAAGGAAGGGCTCGGTGGAGTCCTTATGAAAAATGAGCATGTATTGTTATGAGTCCAGAAAGTTGAAGGAACATGAAATAAATCATGTTACACATGAATTAGAGTTCACATCCATAGTACATGCCTTAAGGATGTGGAGGCATTACCTCATGGGAAGAAAATTCAAACTAAGGACAGACCATAGTGGTTTGAAATATTTGTTTGAACAACCAACACTAAATTCTAGACAAACTAGATGGCTGGAATTTCTTAGTGAATATAACTTTGATATCAAGCACATAAAAGGAAAACAAAACAAGGTAGTTGATGCACTCAACATAAGGGTGCATAAAATTCATGCTATAGCCATTATTATGTAGAGAACATATTTGAAAGATAGAATTCTAGAAGTTGTAACAACATACCAACATTATGTGGAAGCAAAGGAATCTTACAATATAATGATATACAACATAAATATAAAGATTACAAGATTGAAGAGGATAGAATCCTCTTATTTCATAACAGAGTTTATGTTCCCAATTCTCAGAAATTGAGAAATTTATTCTTAAAGGAGATGCATAACATGCCATACATTGGACATCCAGGATATTAGAAAATTGTTACAATTGTAAGAGGCCAATATTTTTGGCATGGTATTAAGAAATATGTCATTGATTATTTGTCTCAATGCATGGAATGTCATAAGGTAAAAGTTGAGCACATGCATCCAGTGGGGTTTCTACAGCCATTTCTCATTCCTTAATGGAAATGGGAAGTTGATATTATAGATTTCATTAACAAATTTCCTAAGACAACAAGGCAACATGATTCCATAATGGTAGTGGTGGACAAAATTACAAAGATTGGACATTTCATTCTGGTAAAAGTAACTCATAAGGCAACCAACATTGCAAAAATTTACATGAGAGAAATTACTATGCTACATGGTGTCCCTGAGGCAATAGTGTCGGATTGAGATCCCAAGTTCACTTCCAATTTTTTGAAGGGGTTTTTTAAGGGATTTAAGACAAATCTGAATTTCAGTACAACATATCACCTAGAGTCAAATGGGAGGAAGGGAATAATTAATTGAATAATTGAATATATGTTGAGAATGTATGTAATGTACAAGCCTTCTAAGTGGGAGGACTATATCCATTTAGTTGAGTTTGCATACAAAAATGGGTATCAGGAATTATTGAAGATGATCCTGTTTGAAGCATTGTATGGCAGAAGATGCAACACACCAGTAAGTTGGGATAACACATTAGAAAAAGTTGTGATTGGGCCAGTTGTTAAAGGAAATAGAAGAATAAATGGTAAAAATCAGGAAGAATTTAGAAGTGGCACAAGATCAGAAAAGGAGCTATGTCGATAGAAAGAGAACAAATGGAGAATTCAAAGTGGCAGAGAATGTGTTTTTAAAAGTTAAAGCCAAGAGAAGCTCCTTCAAATTGGGAAGTTTCCCAAAGTTGGCAGTGAGATATTGTGGACCTTTTGAGGTATTAGAAAATATAGGACCAATTTCATACATGATAGCATTACCTACAGTCATTGGAATTCATAACATGTTCCATGTGTCTTTACTAGAAAAATATGTACCTGATCCTAATCATGTGATTGATTGGAATGTGATCCAAGTGTAACGTGAAGGGGATTTCTGGGTGGAACCAATGTGCATCCTTGACCAAAAATAAAAGTTCTCAAGAAAAAATCCATAGGCTTGGTGAATTTTCAATGGACCTATTATTGTATTGAAGATTCTACATGGGAGCACGAGGAAGCCATGTAGGAGGCATACCCATAAAGTTTTGTAAATTTTGAAGAAAACTCAATGTACATTTGTACATAAGTGAATGAAGAATCCATTTTGGCAATTGAAGTTCTTGAAGCCACAATTCTGAGATTCATTTCCAACCAATGAGGGGTTGAGGGGAAAAGGGATTATTTGGTTGGAATTATTGTGTGTCAATTCATTAAGTTGTGGAATTATCAAGTATTTTGTGTTGGTTGTGGAGCCTAATTATCTTCTTGATTCATAGGTCTTGTTTCAACCATGTTTGGAATCCATTATCTAACAGGGGTATGTTGGGGGGCTTTACCCCCCACTTCTCTTACTAGGGGGGTCCAAGGGGGGAGAAGTGATAAATTTTGGAGCCCCCCCCTAGCGGGGGATTAGGGGGAAATTCCCTCGAAGTGAAATTTTGGAGAAAAATTACCTTGTAAACTATTGTAATTCCATAGTCAATCTGGACCATTAATTATAAGTTCGTAGATATGACGGCAGACGTTATGTTAGGGATTTTTTCCCTAGAAGGAAACTCTCTTTTGTGTATGAGGGAATTATATTGTGGTTGTGTGAGTGAATGAATATTATATTCTAAGAGAGGATATTGTGAGAGAAAGAAGAGGAAGTTGCAGTGGGTATGTTGTAGTTTGTATCCCTTCATTTGTTGGATAATAATAAAGGAAGAACCTAGCAATTTCTTTGGTGGATGTAGCCCACACTAGGTGAACCACATATATATGTGTCTCTATTGTATTGTTTATATTTTGTGTTTTATTTCCACATTTGTTTTATTATATTGCTGTGAAAGCCTATTTTTCTAACAAATGGTATCAAAGCGAAAGGTAACTTGCAGGAAAACAGGGTTCTTGGTTCAAGCAGGAGCAATGGAAGAACATGGAAAGTTTAAGGTTGAGAAATTTAACTGTCGAAAATGTTAGTTCTAGAAGATTCATATGGAAGATTATTTATATCAGAAGGACCTTTACCTATCGTTAGGAGGAAAAGAAAAAAATCTAGTGAGTATGAAGGACAAAGAATGGGAGATTCTTGATAGAAAGGCAATGGGAATGAAACAAATGTGCCTGGAAGCATCGGTGGATTTCAATATTTCTAAAGAAAATACAATGGAAGATATGATGAATGCATTGGATAAACTATATGAAAAACCCTCATCTTCCAACAAGGTAATTCTAATGAAGCAATTATTTATTATGAAGATGTCAGAATATGGGTCTTTCGTCGATCATTTAAATGAAGTCAATATGATTACTAATCAGCTAAGTTATATAAAAGTGGACTTTGATGATGAGGTTAGGGATCTTCTAATATTTTTCTCATTTCCAGAAAGTTGGAACAGCTTGGTCATGGTTGTAAGTAACTCTGTCGTTGGTTCAAACACTCTAAAATTTGATGATGTTGTTGGTGTTATCCTTAGCGAGGAAATGCGACAGAAAATCATAGGGGAGACATCAAGTAATGCATTGACCATGGAGAATAGGTTAACACAAAGGAAAAGTGGAAAGAGTCTAGGAAACTGTGGGAAGTCTAGGAAGGGAAGATACAAATCTAGAATAGGAAATATAGAGTGTTGGAATTGTGGGAAGAAAGGACATATGAAGAAAGACTACAGAGCTCCAAAGAAACAAAGAGATGGAAAGTAGGAGAAAAATCAAGAAGAAAATGTAGCTTGTGATGTGTTACATGATGCCTTGATTCTTTATTTAGATAATATCACTAAGTCTTGGGTAGTAGATTCGGGGGCTTCATTTCATGCCACACCCCATAGGAAATATTTTCAAAATTATGTTCAAGGTGATTTTGGATAGGTTTATTTAGGTGATGATGAAATATGTCAAATTGTTGGAATGGGTAAGGTACAAATAAAGAAAAAGAATGGAAACCAACGGTCACTGAAAGAGGTGAGACATATACCATATCTAAGAAGAAATATGATTTCAACAGGATAGTTGGAAAGTGAAGGTTGTATATCTACATTTACATATAAGACAGGGAAGGTCACTAAAGTTTCATTGGTAATGGAAAAAGGAGAGAAGGTAGGTACATTGTATTTATGTACTAGTAGTGATTACTCTTGTATCTCTTTAGCTTCTACAGGAGTGGATACAAGACTGTGGCATCGTAGGATTGGAAACATGAGTGAGAAGGGGACGTAGATACTTCATAAAAGGAGTTTGTTTCCAAATCTTAAACAAATTGATTTGGATTTCTGTGAACATTGTTTTTATGGAAAACAAAAGAGAGACAAATTTCTCAGCGTTGGAAAGGAAAAGAAGAGTTAAAAGTTAGAGCTTGTGCATGCAGATGTATGGGGACCAATTCAGGTATCATCTCTTGGTGGATATCGATATTATGTTAATTTTATTGATGATGCAACTAGAAAAACTTGGTTTTATTTCATTCAACAAAAATATGATGTTTTTGACACTTTTAAGAAATGGAAATATTTGGTTGAGAATGAGACAGGAAAAAGGTTGAAGTGTCTCGGATCAAAAAATGGAGGTGAGTACTACAACACAAATTTTGATGATTATTGTTCATACCATGGGATTCGTAGAGAGAATACATTTCTAGGAAAACCATAAGAAAATGGTGTGTCAAAAAGGATGAACAGAGAAATCATGGAACTTGCAAGGAGTATGAGATTGCATGTTGGGTTTCCCTTACAATTTTGGGTAGATGATGTAGATATTGTTTACTTCATAAAAAGAGGGTTGTCAAGCTCCTTGGATGGTGGAATTCTAGAGGAGGAATGGACAGGTAAAAAGGTAAACTACTCATTTCTAGAGACATTCAGTTGTGAAGCATGTTTCCATATTGATAAAGAAAATAAAACAAAGTTTGAGGAAAAATCCAAGAAGTGTACCTTTATTGGATACGATGTTAATGATTTTAGTTATCATTTATGGGATTATGAAAATCATAAAATCATTAGGATTATAGATGTGGTATTCAATGAAAATTTCATGTGCAGAGATTAGTTGCAGGGAAAGAAACAGGAAAAGGAAAACAAAGAATACACAGTGCTTGATGAAATCAAAGAAAATGAAATTCCAAAGGTAACAGAAAATCAAAATGTACAACAACAGGAGTAGCAGGTACCTCAAACTCATGTAATTATTTTTAGAATATCTACCAGGTTAAGTAGACCCCCTGAACAATACTCTCCTTCATTGTATTATTTATTGTTGACTGATTCTGGTGACCTAGAAAATTATGAAGAGGCAATTCATGTAGACACTAAAAAGAAGTGGGAGCAAGGCATGAAAGAGGAAATGGATTCCTTGGTAAATAACTAGACTTGGGACTTAGTTCAGTTTCCTATAGGAAAAATAGCATTGCAAAAAAATGGGTTTATAGGTTGAAGGAAGAAGATGGATGTAAAAAGTGGTACAAGGATAGATTTGTTGTAAAGGGGTTTGCACAAAAGAAACGTATAGATTTTGATGAAGTAATTTATTTTGTTGTTAAAATGGCCTCAATTAGGACTATTTTAAATCTTGTGGTTGTATAATATTTGCGTCTTGAATAGTTAGATGTAAAAACTTCTTTTCTCCATGGGTATTTGGAGGAAGATATTTATATGCAGCAACCACGGGGGTATGAGGTCAAAGGAAAGGAGAATTTGGTATGCAGGTTGAAGAAGATCTTGTATGGCCTAAAGTAATCTCCAAGGCAATGGTATTTGAAGTTTGATAGGTTTATGACAGCACAAGTTTATAGTAGATGCCATTCTGATCACGGTGTTTATTTTAAGAGGTTAGAAAATCGAAGCTATATTATCTTTCTATTGTATGTAGATGGCATGCTTGTTGCAGGGTCTAACATGAAAGATATAAATGTGCTCAAAACAAATTAGCTAATTCATTTGTGATGAAGGATTTGGGTACTGCAAAGAAAATCCTTGGTATGAGAATAAATTGACATTGTCTTAGGGTGAGTACATAGAGAAGGTGTTGGAGAGGTATAGAATGCATAATGAAAAACTAGTTAGTACACCTTTGGCCAACCATTTCAAATTAACCAAGGAAATGTGTCCCGAGACACAGGAGCAGATAGAATACATGTCTAGGGTCCCTTATTCATCAAAAGTTGGCAGCTTGATGTATGTTATGGTGTGCACAAGACCAAATATTGCACTTGTAGTGGGAGTTGTGAGTAGGTATATGAACAATCTAGGTACAGAACATTGGGAGACAATAAAGTGGATTCTTAGGTATTTGAGAGGCACTACTACTCATGAATTATGTTTTGGAGGTTTAAACACTATTCTACAGGGATATGTTGATTCATATATGGAAGGTGATAAAGATAGTAGGAGAAGCACCAAAGGGTATGTTTTTATTGTAGTTGGAACTACAGTAAGTTGGATTTTGAAGCTGAAAAAGGTTGTTTCACTTTCAACAATGGAAGAAGAGTATGTTGTTGCTATAGAGGCTATCAAAGAGATGATTTGGTTACAGAGGTTTATGGAGGAATTGGGAAAGAAGAGGGAGAATGTCAAGTTGTATTGTGATAGCCAGAGTGCCATTCATCTTGAAAAGAACTCAACCTTCCATTCTAAGACTAACCATATACAACTCAGGTACCATTTCATACGATCCATTTTGGAAGATGGACAATTGAAGTTGGAAAAGATACATACTAGCTAGAATCTTGCAGACATGTTAACAAAGGTAGTAACAAGGGAGAAACTAATTTCTTGCTCAGTTTCAATCAGTATTCAAGCATGAAGGTGAAGATGAGAAATTTTCTAGGTCCAAAGTGGATCATATTCCAACATGTACTATAGCAGTGAATTTTTTGTGTTTAGTCTCCAAGTGGGAGATTGTTGGTTATGGAGCATAATTATCTTCATGATTCAGAGGTCTTGTTTCAGCCATGTTTGGACCCCATTATCTAATGGGGGGTATGGGGGGGATTTCCTCCCCCCACTTCTCTTGCCAGCGGGGTCCGGGGGGGGGTAGCAAGAAATTTTGGAATCCCCCTAGCGGGGGATTCGGGGGTAGATCCTCTAAAGAAAAATTTTGGGGGAAAATTGCCTTGTAAAATATTGTAATTTCATGGTCAATATGGATCATTCATTACAAGGTTGCATATATGACAGTAGAAGTTATGTTAGGTATTTTTACCCTAGAAGGCAACCCTCTTTTATGTATGAGGGAATTGTATTGCGGTTGTGTGAGTGAGTGAATGTTGTATTCTGAGAGAGGATATTGTGAGAGAAAGAAGAGGAAGTTACAGTGGGTATGTTGTAGGTTGTATCCCTTCATTTGTTGGATAATAATAAACGAAGGACCTAGAAATTTCTATGGTGGACATAGCCCACACTGGGTGAACCACGTATATTTGTGTCTATATTGTATTGTATATATTTTGTGTTTTATTTCCACATTTTTTTTATTTTATTGCTATGCGGTCCTTTTTTTCTAACATTTTGATGTAATGTTTTATATATTAATGTGTAAATTGTATGGTTATGTGCACTAAGGACAGTGCATTTTTTTGGGGAGGGGGGGGAGGGGGGGTGGATTGTAACATACCCATTTTAAAACCCCAAACTAGAGATGTAACATGTGGTCGAGAGCCAAGCAATGTATATTGTAAATGTGATGTATGGTCAAGAGCCAATATGTAAATGATGTAAATTGAAATATAATGAATAAGATGTATTTCCAGCTGCATATAGGCACAGGCATATATTGGGTCCTAAGTATCCACAAGAGAGGGTAGGGG
This sequence comes from Picea engelmannii, assembly GCA_009831015.1. Classification (NCBI taxonomy): domain Eukaryota; kingdom Viridiplantae; phylum Streptophyta; class Pinopsida; order Pinales; family Pinaceae; genus Picea; species Picea engelmannii. The sequence goes on from ML778525.1 coordinate 584,898, forward strand.
TCCAAGGGGGGAATTACCCATATCTATTAAACCAAAACCCATTTCCTAATTTTTTTTAAATTATCCTTTCCATGAACCTTCCATTAGTTGTTGATTGTTCTAGAGCCCAATCATTGAATTCATGTAAGAGGGTCGGTGTGAGAGTCACTTCCCATAGTTATTGAGAGCATGGGGGTTGAGTACAATCTGCTTGGGGGGAAAGTGCAAGTCAAGCAAGCAAGAGAAAGGGAGGAAATTTGTATGAGTAGGAGACTAGAATTATGCATTCACGTTTTTGCATAGACATTTGTTATTACAGGTAGTTTTTTGGCCAGCAATAGAGTTTTTGGTGTGGGAGATTGAAGGAATTTGTTGTAAACATGTTTGGCTATTATTTGGAGCTGTAATTTTGTGGAGAAAGAGGTTGTGTTCCTGGGAATGATGAGTTGTTCAAAATTTGTCCAAGAAGCATGTGTTTTAGTTGTTGGGTGAATTTGTGTTGCAGTTGTAGAATTCCTGAAGTCCCAACAAGTAGAATTATTATCCAGCATGTGATGGAATCCCTGGAGAAGAGTGGAAAGGCTTGAGAGACTGTGAGCAGAGAAGAGGGATTCCATCCCTTGGGTTGTGTAGGTTGAGGAGAAATGTGTTGGTGGACTAGAATTTAACTAAGAGTTTAACTGCTGAAAAGGGGACATTATTCATCCTTAGGGACCTTCATCTCTTGTGGATTCATAGCCCCAACTCTGAGGTGTCTTGTTGTAGAGAACTAGAACAGCAAGGCTACGGTTGGGAGGAACATCCATCTTCTTCAGCAGGTTGCATATTTACATAAGAAAAGTGTTATTATTTGTTATGTTTAATTGTGTTATGTTTGTGTGTGTGTGTGTGTGTTTGTGTTTGTGTTGTTCTTATATTCTGAGTTAGCTTGGTTAATCTTTCTTGTTGTGAGTAGAATGGTGCATTTAAATACATGTTTATATGGTTAAATGTTGTTGTATGTTATTTCATTTTTTCTATGCATGGTTGAACAATTGTATTTATGTTTTTATTGAGTATGGACAACTAAATGAATTTGTATTTCATGTTGTGTGTTGTTTTCCGCATTTAGATTTGGTATTTGAAATTTTTATTGGGTCAAATTTTAGTTGTGATGTGACTCAGCTAGGGGTTGGGTACATTACACGCTCATTGGAAACCCAAGTAAAAATGCTTTTCAAAAGGGTGGTGTGGAGGTATTTTCTTTGTGATCTACACCCTTTATCTTTTGTTTTACGGTTGCTTCATGAAGCCAAAGGTTTTGAAAAGAACAAATTTTATAAATTCAAAAGGCATTGTGAGGAAGTAATTATGTTGAATACATGGGAAAAAGTAATATGCACATGTTTTTAAAGAAATCATTTTTTAATTTTTCAAGTGGATACAAATGTGGTATGGAAAGCCTATGTTAAATTCATACTTCTAATGTATATTTGAAGTATTATTTTAAATTATTATCACTTTATGTAACAAAGGAATTAATAAGGTGTTACATTACATCATTGTTACTTTATGTGATATGAGTAATAAGGTGTTACTTTTCGAACTATAATTTTCCATATTCTAAAAGATTGATTTACTTTACCTTAAATATTGATTTACTTTACCTTTACTAAGAACCATTATTGTTTGGTAAAGTAAATTACTTGAACCTTTTTCCATGGTGAAAGGTAAAGTTGTTCAAGATAAGGTTTAGTATAACTGGTCAAGAGTCAAAGTCAAGTTGGGAGTTTAAGTCAAAGTTGAAAGTCAGGATGAAGTGCTAAAGAGCTATTTGTAATAATCATAATAAAATTGCTTCATTTTTTGTGATTGTGTCCTAGATCCATCCAAAATTTGAATAACGAGATCTTAGGTACACCTTGTGTAGTGTGTACTAGTGTTTTTTTTCACGGATGTTTTTGGTGTTTTATGTCTAGCTCTGACACTCAAAACACATTTGCATAGTACAAAGTAAGGAAATTCAACCATAAATTAATGGCATTCAAGCATACGCAAATCAAGTACAAGCAATCAAGAAACTATCACTCATATTCAAGAATTCAAGTTGTCAACCACATCAAAAATGGAAAAATAAAACTAATAATGAAAGGAGATGTTTATGAACTCAACACATTGTGGAGCATTTGAAGTTTAATTGTAACTTACAAACAAATGTTTTTGTAAGATTACTTGATCAAGTTGAATTGTACTTACAATAGTTGTTTTTGTAAGTTTCACAATTGAGTTTAATGGTACTTATTAGGTGCATTCTTGGTTGAACCCAACACCCAAGACTTGCGTGTATCATTGTATTCTGGAGTCTATGTTGAAAAGGTTGATTATTTCAAACTCAAACCATTGTAAACATCACAATTTGGGTGCATTTTCAGTAGTATTTGACACCCACACCTTGTTGTAAACGAGTTCAAGTGAGCCTGGAGTTCAATGTAACATCCCGCTCTGGCGCACTAAGTGAGCTTATTCTTTGAGGACACTTGCTCGCAAGTGATCCAGATTATTATGCTATTAAAACTTTTGATTTTGATTATGAGGCGTTATGGGTTGATGACATGTTGTTTTACCGCTTTGACATAGACAACTGCTATTGACTCAGTTTTACTGAGTTTGCAGGATTACTGACCTAGAGGATGTCGAGGCATCGATGGAACCCCTTGGACTCGGGATCGAGTCAGGGAGTTATACCATTTGGGTTTGATTATTTTTACTATGATTTTAGCGCATCTAATTGGATGATATGACATGGATATATTTTGACATGATTTGTTGATGATGCAAGCTGACGATAGCTTGCCAACCAGACTCACATATGGAGTAAAGGGGTCACGCATGACTACCAAAGATGTTGAGGGAGAGGTGTGGACAGCATCCCTGTCACAGCCTACTAGCACTCCCGCCATGGCTCAAACTGTAGGTTAATGACTACCTAGTTCGAGAGGACCCACGATGTCGTGAGGGAAGACTGCAACAATCACTCACGATGATTCTAAGGGGCGCGCAATAAGGCGGGGGCCTTATTCCTTAGAGGCCCTTAGTCTCCCACAAGTTCACCTGGCAGAGTATTGACTCCAAGGGTTATTGATGTCTCCCAAGTCAGTTAAGAGGCAAGTGGCACCCCTGGAGCACATGGTGCATCCTGAAGGACATGTCGCGCAAGAAAAATAAAGAGGCGAGTGGCACCCTTGGAGCACGTAGTGCATCCTGAAGGGAAAATCGTGCAAGGGAACAGATGAGGCGAGTGCCACCCTTGGAGCACCTAGTGAGTCCTAAAGGGAATATCGCATTGTTTATGATAGAGGGATGATCCTAGATGGCCCTAATACAAATAACATGTTAAGTAACTTTTAAAACAATTTCCCTAATTAAATGTCGCCCATACGAAATTTAATGTCTAAGTCTAAATTACGCTACTGGTAAAACTTGGTCTACCTTTTAAAAAATATATAGAGAAATAAAATAATAATAATTAAAATAAAAAACAACTTAAATATTATTTAGATCTTCGTTGAATCTTGTAACATGAAGGGAGTAAGAAATTTAATTTAGCCATAAAAAATAAAATCTGTGGAAATAAAATGTAAAGAGGGAATTAATTGTTTTATCTTGTGATAATTTAAAATAAACTAATTAATTGAAAAGGGGAATAAGGGGTTAAATTTCACACCTGCCTTTTTGAGTTTTAAGTAGAAAGGGGAAAGAGGGAAAAATCTTAAAATTTAGGAAACTAGGGAAAGGAGGTAACATAAAAAGGGGAAAAGGGGAACTTAAGGGAAAAAACGGAAGGTCAACTTAGTAAAGAATCTACTGTTAAAGAACTTTCTAATTTTAAACTAAATTAGCAATTTGATAATAGGGAAAGCCTTTAAAACCTATAAGCGAATTTGGGGACACCTAGGAGTGATTCTAGGAGTAAATCTAGGTGGGTGAGGGAAATAAGATAATTAATAAATTAAAGGAATTAAATAATAGAGGAATGAAGGGGATGGGTGACACTTGTACGGAGAATATTTTTAGGAATTTATTTTAAAAACTTTAATTAAATGAGATTTTAGGAAAGAGAGGAAGGGGGAAATTCTATATAATGAAGGAAGGAGAAGGAGAAAGGATCATCTTATATTTGCGTAATTTTACACTGCAGAAATATCTACTTGACTGATTTACTTGTGGGAGTTGGGATACCCAACTCGGAGAGGGGTGGTAGCTTGGCCTTGTGAGGCGAGTTGGGAGCTAGACGAGATCTATGGATGGTGTGCGTGGCCCCTTTACGGCTCGGGGGGCTAAGGGGGAAGAAGAGTACCCCTAGCATTGGATGGGAGGTACCGGTGAAGTCTTGGCGGTCGGTGAGCAAGAGTTTGATGGAGCACGTGGATGTCACTCAGAGCGGGCGAACAGGCAACGGTATGCTTTCTTCGTTATAATGGTAGATTGTTGTAGGATTTATGATTTATATCTGCATGTTTATTGGGTAGGTAATTGGTTGTATAGTTTCATGACTGAATTTTTATAGCCTAGCTGATTGATTGGTTGATTGATTTCCCGTGACCTTCATCTTTCGCTTGTTGTGACGACCCTGTGGTGTTGATTGTGACCTTGAGGTTGTTTAGCCTTTGTCCTTAGCTCACCAGTCCTCACCTAAGCAGTTGGCCAGGAGCCTGATCTACAGTCATCGCCTTAGCATTAAAAGACCTATGGATCTCAACGCCCTCCTTTTCTGTGCGAGGATGGTGAAGTGAAGGACGAACCCATCCGTCAGCTTCCTCTTTTGTTGTCCTTGACAGTTTGTTGTCTGGCACCTTCTAGCAAAAAGTACCTCTGCGTATGGATTATCTTGCTTCCTGGTTGTTTATTTTTTTTGCACCTTGATTGATAGAATCCCTGCGATCCTTTCGATGAGTGATCCTTATGGCCCTGGCATTCTCTTACTGTTGGTTGTGTTGGATTGGTATCCTGGTGATGTAAAATATTTAAATTCAGTCTGAACTTTATTGGTGTCCTGATAATGTAACACATCTAATTTCATTTGGCAAATTTTATCGATATCCTAGTAATGTAGATATTTAAATTAAGTCCATGTTTTATAATCTTCATCCTGGAAATGGTTTATAATTGTGTTCTTGGAAATGTTTTATAATTGCGTTTTATAATCTGTGTTTATAATTGTGTTCTTGGAAACGTTTTATAACTGCGTTCTTAGATCTTTAAATTAAGTTTGGGTTTTATAATCTGCATCCTGGAAATGTTTTATAATTGCGTTCTTGGCTTCTCCTGGCGATTTGCTTGGTGTTTTTGCTTCTGGTATGCTTTAATGGATATTCAGACTCGTAGAACCAGAAGTTGGATTGAAGACGAGTTCCCTTCCATGGATATTTGGTTGACCGAAGGAATAACCAGAGCGTTTAAAGAGGAACCTTGAAACTTGCCTTAGAGAAGATAGACCCATTTTGTTTTTGCCATTCTTGGGATTGAATTTGTTGCTATTAACCTCCGTGTTTTACCTGAAAAATCTCTGCGTTTGGCATTGTTTGAGGACTGTAATAACAATTTTCTTTGGAACGATACTGTGTAATGAATATAAAACGATTTTCTCTACGTCTGGCATTGGTTAATAATGGTGCTAACGATTTTTTTCTCTGCAATTGTAACATGTTTTGACTGTAATAAACTTTCCCCGCGACCTAGGACTGTAAAAACTTGGTAACAACTAGACACAAGTCGCCTTGAAGGTATGCAATGAACTGGGTGGGTCAGCATTCTAATTTTACTCTAGCACAATAATTTAGTGACAATGGGTAGTTTCCGCGTCGGGTATTTAGATGTAATTGTTGCAGTCTTCTTAAATATTTGGTGAACACTTTCTGTGTGAAGTCAGATAACCTCTATCAGTGCCCGGCCGCGAGCCCTTGAGACCACAATACCTACCTATAGGCGTTGGTGTTTCAGCGTTGCAACTCCAAGTGCTAGCACTCCGCCTAGCGCAGTTGGATTGAGCATTTCTCCCTTGAATAGTGTTGTTTGACAAAAGGGTCGAATCGGGTGAGAACAGCGAGAACCATCTCCTTAATGCACGCTTCTGACACCCCTGAACCCCTGTGAAATTTCCCTTCTGGATTGCGTGTGTTGCCTTGACACCTGGAATCTTTCTGATTGTTATGGATGCGCCCAGAGCCTTCGTTTCAGGCTTGTGTCTCATTAAAAGTGTTCTTAGTGTTTACCTTCCATTTTGGTGTGGTTTATTTTAGGAAGCTAATATTCAATCACAGCTTGCTTGACACCTATCCACCTTGCCTTTATTAAATAATATGCATATATTTATGACATTGAAAAGAAGCCTCAAGTCGAGACTAAAGTGCTTTCCAGTAAATTTATACTTCAGTTTGTCATTATTCTGGATTAAATTTGGTTTAGTTTAAAAATTGATTTTAGATTCATCCTACAGTTAAGTTTTATGCCTAAGTCATGCCTTCTCTAGTTATGTAAGAGTGGCTTGATTTAGAGAGTGGTTCCCACTGATATTTTTATTTATTTCCTATTTGTATTCGTAGTGAATGATGGAAATCGTATGTAATGAAATCCCCATGTAAAAGATCGTACTCACCTTTATAATTACACTCATGTTCCAATTTATTTTCACATCTATAAATGAAGGTAACCTTGGAGTAAGCTTAGATTCCATGGATTTCATCTCGATTTCCACTAATATCTAGCTATTATATTATGAGCAAAAGTACATACGGGAGTGATCGAGATGACTCCATCGCAGACGGGTTCTTAGATTTTCTTGAGGCTTTTTCCTTATTACTACTAATTTCCATTTTTGGTATGCTTCATTCCTTTAAGTTTGAATTTAATTGCCAGTCTCTACTATGGTTTAGGGTTTAGGTATTGTTTTATCCTTAACATCATATTGATATGCAATTCATTAGTTATGAAATTCAATTTTAAAATAGTAAATTTGTATTGATTTGTTAACTTAAATTTAATTTGAAACTTTATAATTTACTAAACAACAAGTACTTCATCAATATTATGAATAGAAATATTGTTTATATAAGGTATTAATATTATAACATTCTGCAATTAGGGGTTGGAACTTCCTTAGTCTCTTGGGTTGAATGTCAGTTAGTCTTGGAATCCCTCCATGCATCATATCAATTGCAATAAGTGGATCACTTACATCCTAAATGCATATCATTGAAGGACTTCAATCAATCCATTAATACTAAACACCACCAATTCTCTTCCATTTGAATGGTGTATGAATTTATCCATTTAATTGCTAAGCAAGACCATTTTGTTATGTTTTCATATAATGATTTACTGACAACACTTGACATGTTAGATAGTGTACTAGTTCAGACTTGTCGTTGCTCAACTTGTGTTCCTTAGAGTGAATAGTCATGCACCCAGTAGACCAAAAACACTTGGAGATAGTTAGTTTCTTGTTGCGATGTATGTTGTTGCACCCTGTTTAATGTGGTAATGCATCAACTAAATTCTTATATGTTATTCTAGTCAAACTATTGTTGGAATGTGTCATACATGGTAATTGCATTAATTAAATTGATATGCGTTATTGTAGTCATTCTTATTCTTGAATGTTGTACATTGCTTCCAGGTGCTTGATGTACTTTTAGGTTAGGTCATTATGTTTGTTTTGGCATGAGTTGCATGCATTGTGTCCATCGTCGTGTTGCAATGTTGAGTAATGTCATTATTACCTTCCTACATACACACACACAAAAACAAAATTAAAAAAAAATTGCACTTGTTATGTGAGGCTTGTCGTCGTAACGATATGGGAGGTTCTTACACATGGTATGAGAGTGGGTTCAACTCTGCAACTGTGGATCGCCAGGCTTTCCACTGTAGTAAACCCGTGAGTCTTAACCCTTGCAATAAGTAAAAACCTTAACGTGTCCTCGTGGAGATTGCATTTAGAGGGTGCCCCTAAGGGTCCCCAATGCGCAATAGCTAGTACCGTTAGCATCTTTCTAGATCTTGAGAGAGATGAGTTCTAGTGTCCATGAGTGTCACGGACATTGGTGCCATCGAATAATAGTTGTAGAGAAAGGCGTGTGCTTCACACTTCACGTATACGAACTCCAGCATGAAGGTCGACATGGTGGTCTTTTGACTGAAGGGGAGCGCTCTTTTTGGCAGAAGACGCTCCTGCCCCTTTTGAAACTGGCCGTCAGTGACGTGTCATGGGAACTATTCGAGGGACGGTTCCAGGAGAGGTATGTTTCTAAGGAATTCGTTGAGCGTCAGCTCAACGAGTTCGATGCCTTGCAACGAGGTAGCCACACAGTGCTCGAGTACGATGCCCATTTTGGAGTTGCTTGATATGCTCCGCACAAGTTACCAAGAAACGTAAGGTCAAGAAGTTCGAGTTTGGCCTTATTGTTAGCATTCATCTCTAACTTCGGGTACTAGTAGTATTGGACTGAAGAAGGGGTGTTGGACATGTGGGGAGCCACACTACCAGCACGACTGCCCTGTGGGGAGGACCAGAGCATCCGGATCCGTTGGACCCACTATCATGGGAGATATAGGCAAGGCCCATTGGATACATACAGCGGTGAATAATCGCTTGGCAGAGCATCAGTCGATTGTGCTTGAGATGCCAAGTACCGTCGCTAACCAGACCTTTAGTATTTTTATAGATCCCGGTGCTACCGAGAGTTTCATTTTTGGTGCAGCGCTAAAAAGGATAAAGGTAAAGGTAGTCGAATAGGATGAGTTTAGCTTTGTAGAGATGGCTTTAGGAGCCAAATAGAAGGTCGGAGGAAAGGTTACGGGGTGTACCCTTAACCTGGGAGAGTTTTTCACCAGGTTCAACCTGTGCATCACGATCTTAGGATCTTATGATGTCGTGATTGGTATGGATTGGTTGGAATCACATGAGGTGATACTCAACTATAAGACAAAACGGTTGAGCTTGGTTGATGACAAGGGACAGAGACATGTGATTGTAGGCCGAAACCCGGGAGTTTCCCTAAGGTTCATCTCTTCCTTACAACTTCGGAAGAGCATGCGCAAGGGGTGCAAGCTTTATGCGATCTTTGCATTAAAAGAAAAATGAGAAGCGAAAGGTCTAGGACAGCTTCTGGTGGTAAGAGAGTTTGCTGACACCTTCTTAGAGGAGTTACCTAGGATGTCGTCAGAGAGGGAATTGGAGTTTACCATAGACCTAAAACCAGGGATTGAACCGATAGCGAGAACGCCTTATCGGATGTCGACCCCGGAGTTACAAGAGTTGAAAATGCAACTAAAGGAGTTGTTGGATTGGGGATTGATACGTCCTAGTGTGTCACCGTGGGGTGCACATGTTATTTTCATACGAAAGAAGGATGGGTCATGGAGGCTCTGCATTGACTACCGTCAATTGAACAAGGCAACGATCCAAAATCAATGTCTGTTGCCAAGGATTGATGTTCTGTTCGATCAAATGAAGGGCACGATGGTGTTCTCCAAGATTGATTTGTGATTAGGGTATCACCAATTATGGATCAAGGAGGATGACGTCCCTAAGACCACCTTTAAGATGAGGTTTGGACATTACAAGTTTATTTTTTTACCGTTGGACTGACAAATGCCCCAGGGGTATTTATGAGTTTGATGAATGGGGTGTTCCGCGAGCACTTGGAAAAGTTCGTCCAAGTATTCATTGACGATATTTTGATCTACTCACGGATGATAAAGGAACCTGACGAGCACTTGTGCTTGGTACTACAGTGTCTGCGAGAGCACAAATTGTATAGGAAGTTGTCCAAATGCTCATTTTATCAAATGAAGATTCACTACTTAGGACATGTCATCTCCGACAAAGGCATCGTCGTGGATCCGGCAAAGGTCGAGGCCATCATGGAATGGCATGTGCCAACGAATGTCCCAGAAGTGCACAGATTCATGGATTTAGCAGGATACTATCTGTTGGGACCACATATTGTACCTTTTTGCTCATACTTTTTGCCATTGTTATACCCTTCATCACCTGTATTTAGACTCATATTATCACTTCATCTGACCACCCCAAGGTATACAACGTCCTTTCTCATCACTATATGTTTAATTTGTTTTGCATAACACTTCACATTACTTTTGAACCTAACCATTGATTAGAAGTGCAGAAGTGTCCATATTTGCAGAATAGTATTTCAGACCGATGCTGAAACACAGAACTGCCCAAGCCGCTGTTGAGCTGATGCTGAAACATGGAAGCTGCTACACAGTCTGAGGATGCATGTGCCGAAACACGAAGCAGTTACACGGTTCATGCAGATGCTGAAACACGGAGCTGGCACTCAGTTCAGAACAGATGTTGAGACACAGAGGAGGCCGCCACGATGCTGAAACACGAGTCCTAACAGCTAGCAGTCAAGCCGACAC
>ML778525.1:600222-620784 GCA_009831015.1 Picea engelmannii
GAAATTTTCTTTATCAAATTTAGGCCATTCTAAGGTAGAGGTTGAGTCACTACAAGAAGTGAAATTAGTAAATATTGAGCACAGAAAATATGACCCCTACCAAATAATAAGTAGGCATTACATACATTGTAATCTAAAGGCATGTCAACATGAAGTATCTGTTTATGATGATATATTTAAAGATGTTAAGTCTTATGAAGAAGTGTTGAATAGAGTCCAGGCCTTGCCACCTGACTCACAGGCTGGTTTCACATCTTTTCAAAGCCATAGGCGAAGCTGCCTACCTAAGATTTCACAGGGTTAAATTTCGACCCCATTGCCAAAACAACAAGAACCGCCTCCAGGGTTTGAAACTAATATACAGGATAAAGCAAATAACAAAGGTAAGTTGAAAAATACCGAGATACCTTCCCAATATACAGAGGTTTATCAAACAAAAGAAACAAGAATGGAGAAGGGAAAAGAGCCAGAAACAATTCCAGAAATCATGAAGAATGTTCCAGAAAAGATAGGAGGAACAGCTTCAACGGAACTTGACAGTCCTATCACCTCTTTAACTCCATTACAGTCAACTTTTGGAACCCCCCATGAAGGAATTTTATATGTCAGTGATCTAGAGCCTATTTCGAGAGATGAAATCCCCTCATCAGATTACTTTTTCAGTAAAAAGCGAAGAGCAGTCTTGAAATAGGAAATTCATCCAAGAGGAGAAGGAACGATTAAAAAGCATAGAGTTATTATAGATGGAAAGAAAATCAAGGATGGAGAGTTTGCTACAGAATTAGAAGGTACAATGGGTGCTATAGCATCAGAAAACAATTATTATGTAGGCAATTTAACAACTATTCTTGAACAAAAGGACCAAACAATAATCCAGTTGCAAGACAAACTAAAAGAAAATGAAAGAAATATTAGTTGGGGAATACAGAAGGGTCTAGAACAAGCTAGACTAAAGGATATGCAAGAAATCTAGAAAAAGAATAAAGACTTGGAGGAGGCAAAACTCATAATACAGGTCACATAGGAATAGGTTCGAAAGTTGGAAGAAGAAAACAAACATTTACAAGACAAATTTATTTCTATTACTAATCAGGTAATAGAACTTGAAAATTTCAGGACTCAAGCATTGCAGATATATGTAAGAATAGAGGAGGAACAACAAAAAGTGTTCTTGAATCTAGAAGTAATCCAGAATTATTTTCAAGAAACAAATAAGTCTTTAGAGAATGTGTTCCAGAAGGAAAGGGAGGCGAAAGCAGCTAGAACAACTTTTCAGAAGGCAGTGACTTTCTCATCAAAAGAAGAGGTTGGAAAGATTCAGAAATTATCTATTTCTAAACAGGTTAAAGGGGACATAATAATAAAAGTGTGGGAAGAAAAGATAGCCAAATATAAACAAATAACAAGAGAAGTCAACGATGATTGCCAGGGAATCTTCAATCTATTAGAAAGAGCTACTTTGAATATCGGAACAGATGGTTGTTCTGGATTATTAGGCGAAATCAATATTGCCAAGCACCAACTAAGGTTTAGAGAAGAGATGGAGGAAATGAAAGAAGAAATTTCAAACATTAAATTGATCAATATTACAGAGATCAACAAATGGATGGTGATGTCAAATCTAAAGTTGAAAACCATTAAATTCACAGAAAAGATGATAGAAAACTGGTTGCCTGAATTGCAAAAAAGATTTTTCTTATTTGAAGCAAATGAGTTACCAGATGCTCCCAGGACTTTTGTGAAGTTTTTGGGGAAATGCGTTCAGTGTATTGATGCGGAAAAAGGAAGTTCGTCAACACAAGCTTAAAATCTTTTAAAATGTTTTTATCATTTAAGATTAGAAAGAAATTGTAAACGGTTGACATTATTTTTATGTAACCATAATATTAGGAAGTTGGTTAGCCACCAACGAGAAATTTTGATGAAAATGTATAAATATAGTTTCTAAAGGCTGAGAAAAGGCTTCGGAATTTTTGGAGAGAGCCATTTTGTAATATCAGTTTTTCAAATACATCAGAATATAGATCACAAATGAGATTCTGGATCCTGCAAATTTGTAGCTATGTGTCTCCACCTTGTTTATTATACTTTGTTGAATTTTTCCTTTCAATGTTTTTCTAACGAGTAATCAATTTGAAGTTATATACATCATTGATTTATATTTTCAGATTGGTTTGGATGTCAAATGATTTACAGTTTTTCCTCTGAAATTGCTTTTAGTAATTTTAAGACCTGTAAAGCCTTTGTTCCTTAATACTTAACCCTTGTTAGAAACCTCATTTTCTTTCATCATTGTCTATTGAAATATGAGATTATTTCTTGATTAAAGCCTCATATTTTTCTGTAGTGTTTATTTGTTATTTTACGATTCTCGAAATTGTTACAAATCTAGGAAACTGCCTCGAATGTGTTTACATTACTGTTTTGAATTTTAAAATTGCTTTTCTTGTTCTCATCTCTAGAAAATTTGAAGTAACAAATTGATTAAAATCCTTTTACAAATAAATAAAGTTTTATCATCCATGATTGTCCCAAGTAGCAGACAACCCAACGTTGAACCAGGCCTTCAGGATCAAACCAGTATTGCCTTGAATTTATTTAATATTATTTTACAAACAGCAACTAACCGGGTTGAGTTAGAACGTTCATGGGCTACTATTGAGCGAGACATTAGCATCCAAGAACAATAGGAAGCAAGACAGAGGCAGTTGAGAAACTGATTCTGCTTTAATCTTCCTTTGATTTATTATTCCCAAATCATTCCTTTAAATAATTTACAGATGCCTTGACGGTATGCTTTATAGACTTAAAGCATAAACTCAGGAACAGCACATACCACATATCAGGCACCTGACATAGCTAGAGTTTTCGTCAGTGATATTGTGAGGCTGCATGGTGTGCCTAAGAGGATTATATCCGATCGAGGATCGATGTTTACTGGATGATTTTGGACGAGTTTCCAAGAGGCCATGGGAACCCAACTTAAGTTTAGTACTGCATATCACCTGGAGACTGACAAGCAGACCAAACGAACAAACCAAACCTTGGAGGACATGTTGTGCATGTATGTGATGGACCAACAAAGGCATCAGAAAGAATTCTTTCCACTGGTGGAGTTCACTTATAACAACAGTTACCAAAGCACCATTAAGATGGTACCTTTTGAGTTTCTTCACGGGCAACCGTGTCGGGTGCCTTTGACTTGGGATCGGCTTGTAGATAGGATCTAGGTGGGACCGGAAGCGATCCAAGAATTGGAGATTAAATGAGAACTTAAGACAAAGTATAAAGGAAGCGTAGGATCAGCAGAAGAGTTACAATGGTGTGCATCGTGTCAACCGTAGTTATGTTGTGGTGATCGAGTCTTTTTGCAGTTGAAACCGCATAAGAGTTTGATCTAGTTTGGGAAAAGAGAGGCTTGTGTACTTATGACTAGCCTTGCCTGATTCTTGAGACGTATGCATGATGTATTTCACGTCTCTGTTGAGACTTTATGATTAGTGATCCTTCACATGATTTGACTTGAGCACTTTGCGGGTGTCGGACGAGGGTGCACTCACGGTTGAGCCGATCCACATCTTGGATCATCGCATTTGACAGCTATGGCGTCAAACAGTAGATTAGGTCAAGGTTCAGTGGGACAGCTATAGTCCGCACTCGGCGACCTGGGAGGACGCATATGATATGCGCCAGCAGTTTCCATTTTGTTGGATAGATAGGCTTATGATATTGTGATACACTTTATTTCGGCTTATATACTATGAAACTTTGGGATGAAGTTTAGACCAAGAGGGGGTGTATGTAACATCCTGCTCTGGCACACTGAGAGAGATTATTCTTTGAGGACTCTTTCTCGCAAGTGATCCGGATTATTATGCTATTAAAACTTTTGATTTTGATTATGAGGCGTTATGGGTTGATGACATGTTGTTTTACTGCTTTGACATAGACAGGTGCTATTGACTCGGTTTTACTGAGTGTGTAGGATTATGGACCTAGAGGATGCCGATCCATCGATGGAACCCCTTGGACTCCGAATCGAGTCAAGGAGTGATACCATTGGGGTTTGATTGTTTTTACTATGATTTTATCTCATCTGATTGGATGATATGACATGGATATATTCTGACTTGATTTGTTGATGATGCAGGTTGACGATAGCTTGCCGACCAGACTCACATATGGAGTAAAGGGGTCACACATGACTACCAGAGATGTTGAGGGAGAGGTGTGGATAGCAGCCCTGCCACAGCCTACTAGAACTCCCACTATGGCTCGAACTGTAGGTTAACGACTACCTATTTCGAGAGGACCCACGATGTCATGAGGGAAGACTGCGATAGTCGCTCACGATGATTCTAAGGGGCATGCAATAAGGTGGGGGCCTTATTCCTTAGAGGCCCTTAGTCTCCCACAAGTTCACCTGACAAAGTATTGACTCTAGGGGTTATTGATGTCTACCAAGAAAGTCAAGAGGTAAGTGGAACCCTTGGAGCACGTGGTGCGTTCTGAAGGGCACGTCGTGCAAGAAAAATAAAGAGGTGAGTGGCCCCCTTGGAGCACATAGTGCGTCCTAAAGGGCACATCGCGCAAGGGAACAGATGAGGTGAGTGGCACCCTTGGAGCACCTAGTGCGTCCTGAAGGGCACGTCGCATTGTTGATGATAGAGGGATGATCCTAGATGGCTCTAATACGAATAACATGTTAAGTAATTTTTAAAACAATTTCCCTAATTAAATGTTGCCCAGTACAAAATTTAATGTCTTAAGTCTAAATTACGCTAGTGCTAAAACTTGGTCTACCTTTTAAAAAAAATATAGAGAAATAAAATAATAATAATGAAAATAAAAAAACAACTTAAATATTATTCAGATCTTCGTTGAATCTTGTAACATGAAGGGAGTAAGAAATTTAATTTAGCCATAAAAAATAAAATCTGTGGAAATAAAATGTAAAGAGGGAATTAATTGTTTTATCTTGTGATAATTTAAAATAAACTAATTAATTGAAAAAGGGAATATGGGGTTAAATTTCACACCTTCCTTTTTGAGTTTTAAGTAAAAAGGGGAAAGAGGGAAAAATCTTAAAATTTAGGAAACTAGGGAAAGGAGGTAACATAAAAAGGGAAAAAGGGGAACTTAAGGGAAAAAGCAGAAGGTCAACTTAGTAAAGAATCTAACATTAAAGAAATTTCTAATTTTAAAATAAACTACCAATTTCATAATAGGGAAAGCCTTTAAAACCTGTAAGAGAATTTGGGGACACCTAGGAGTGATTCTAGGAGTAACTCTAGGTGGGTGAGGGAAATAAGATAATTAATAAATTAAAGAAATTAAATAATAGATGAATGAAGGGGATGGGTGACACTTGTACGGAGAAGAATTTTTAGGAATTTATTTTAAAAACTTTAATTAAATAAGATTTTAGGAAAGAGAGGAAGGGGGAAATTCTATATAATGAAGGAAGGAGAAGGAGAAATATCTACTTGACTGATTTAATTGTGGGAGTTGGGATACCCAACTCGGAGAGGGGTGGTAGCTTGGCCTTGTGAGGCAAGTTGGGAGCTAGACGAGATCTCTGGATGGTGTGCGTGGCCCCTTTACGGCTTGGGGGGCTAAGGGGGAAGAAGAGTACCCCTAGCATTGGATGGGAGGTACCGGTGAAGTCTTGGCAGTCGGTGAGCAAGAGTTTGATGGAGCGCGTGGATGTCACTCAGAGCGGGCGAACAGGCAACGGTATGCTTTATTCGTTATAATGGTAGATTGTTGTAGGATTTATGATTTATATCTGCATGTTTATTGGGTAGGTAATTGGTTGTATAGTTTCATGACTGAATTTTTATAGCCTACCTGATTGATTGGTTGATTGATTTCCCGTGACCTTCATCTTCCGCATGTTGTGACCACCCTGTGGTGTTGATTGTGACCTTGAGGTTGTTTAGCCTTCGTCCCTAGCTCACCAGTCCTCGCCTGAGCAGTCGGCCAGGAGCTTGATCTATGGTCGTCACCTTAGCGTTAAAAGACCTATGGATCTCAACGCCCTGCTTTTCTATGCGAGGATGGTGAAGCGAAGGAAGAACCCATCCGTTGGCTTCCTCTGTTGTTTTCCTTGACAGTTTGTTGTCTGACGCCTTCTAGCAAAAAGTACCTCTGCGTATGGATTATCTTGCTTCCTGGTTGTTTATTTTTTCTGTGCCTTGACTGATAGAATCCCTGGGATCCTTTCGATTAGTGATCCTTATGGCCCTGGCGTTCTCTTAATATTGGTTGTGTTGGATTGGTATCCTGGTGATGTAAAAGATTTAAATTCAGTCTGAACTTTATTGGTGTCCTGATAATGTAACAGATCTAATTTCATTCTGCAAATTTTATCGATGTCCTGGTAATGTAGATATTTAAATTAAGTCTGTGTTTTATAATCTGCATCCTGGAAATGGTTTATAATTGCGTTCTTGGAAATGTTTTATAATTGTGTTTTATAATCTATGTTTATAATTGCGTTCTAGGAAACGTTTTATAACTCCGTTCTTAGATATTTAAATTAAGTATGGGTTTTATAGTCTGCATCCTGGAAATGTTTTATAATTGCGTTCTTGGCTTCTCTTGGTGATTTGCTTGGTGTTTTTGCTTATGGTATGCTTTAATGGATATTCAGACTCACAGAACCAGTCGTTGGATTGAGGACGAGTTCCCTTCCATGGATATTTGGTTGACCGAAGGAATAACTAGAGTGTTTCAAGAGGAACCTTGAAACTCGCCTTAGAGAAGATAGACCCGTTTTTTTTTTCCATTCTTGAGATCGAATTCGTTGCTATTAACCTCTGTGTTTTACCTGAAAAATCTCTGTGTTTTGCATTGTTTGAGGACTATAATAATGATTTTCTCTGGAACGGTACTGTGTAATGAATATAAAATGATTTTCTCTGTGTCTATCATTGGTTAATAATGGTGCTAGCGATTTTTTTCTCTGCGATTGTAACACGTTTTGACTATAATAACCTTTCCCTGCGACCTGGAACTGTAAAAACTTGATAAAAACTAGACACAAGTCACCTTGAAGGTATGCAATGAACCGGGTGGGTCAGCATTCTAATTTTACTACTAGCATGATAATTTAGTGACAGTGGGTAGTTTCCACGATGGGTATTTAGATGTAATTGTTGTAGTCTTCTTAAATATTTGGTGAACACTTTATGTGTGAAGTCGGATAACCTCTGTCAGTGCCCGGCCGCGAGCCCTTGAGACCACGATACCTACCTGTAGGCGTTGGTGTTTCAGCGTTGCAAATCCAAGTGCTAGCACTCCGCCCAGCGCAGTTGGATTGAGAATTTCGCCCTTGAATAGTGTTGTCTGACAAAAGGGACGAGCCAGGTGAGAACAACAAGAACAATCTCCTTAATGCATGCTTCTGACACCCCTGAACCCCTGCGAAATTTCCCTTCTGGATTGCGTGCGTTGCCTTGACACCTGGAATCTTTTTTACTGTTATGCATGCGCCCAGAGCCTTTGTTTCAGGCTTGTGTCTCATTAAAAGTGTTCTTAGTGTTTACCTTCCATTCTGGTGTGCTTTATTTTGGGAAGATAATACTCAATCACAGCTTGCTCGACACCTATCCACCCTGCCTTTATTAAATAATATGCATATATTTAGGACATTGAAAAGGAGCCTCAAGTCGAGACTAAAGTGCTTTCCAGTAAATTTATACTTCAGTTTGTCATTATTCTGGATTAAATTTGGTTTAGTTTAAAAATTCATTTTAGATTCATCCTACAGTTAAGATTTATGCCTAAGTCATGCCTTCTCTAGTTTTGTAAGAGTGGCTTGATTTAGAGAGTGGTTCCCACTGATATTTTTATTTATTTCCTGTTTGTATTCGTAGTGAATGATGGAAATCATATGTAATGAAATCCCCATGTAAAAGATCATACTCACCTTTATAATTACACTCATGTTCCAATTTATTTTCACATCTATAAATGAAGGTAACCTTGGAGTAAGCTTAGATTCCATGGATTCTGTCTCGATTTCCACTAAGATCTAGCTATTATATTATGAGAAAAAGTACATATGGGAGTGATCAAGATGACTCCATCGCAGACAGGTTCTTAGATTTTCTTGAGGCTTTTTCCTTATTACTACTAATTTCCATTTTTGGTATGCTTCATTCCTTTAAGTTTGAATTTAATTGCCAGTCTCTACTATGGTTTAGGGTTTAGGTATTGTTTTATCCTTACCATCATATTGATATGCAATTCATTAGTTATGAAATTCAATTTTAAAATAGTAAATTTTTATTGATTTGTTAACATAAATTTAATTTGAAACTTTATAATTTACTAAACAACAAGTACTTCATCAATATTATGAATAGAAATATTGTTTATATAAGGTATTATTATTATAACATTCTGCGATTAGGGGTTGGAACTTCCTTAGTCTCTTGGGTTGAATGTCAGTTAGTCCTGGAATCCCTCCATGTGTCATATCAATTACAATAAGTGGATCACTTACATCCTGAATGCATATCATTGAAGGACTTCAATCGATCCATTAATACTAAAAACCACCAATTCTCTTCCATTTGAATGGTGTATGAATTTATCCATTTAATTTCTAAGCAAGACCATTTTGTTATGTTTTCATATAATGATTTACTGACAGCACTTGACATGTTAGATAGCGTACTAGTTCAGACTTGTCGTTGCTCAACCTGTGTTTCTTAGAGTGAATAGTCATGCACCCAGCAGACCAAAAACACTTGGAGATAGTCAGTTTCTTGTCGCGATGTATGTTCCCTCACCTTGTTTAATGTGGTAATGCATCAACTAAATTGTTATATGTTATTCTAGTCAGACTATTGTTGGAATGTGTCATAGATGGTAATTGCATTAATTAAATTGATATGTGTTATTGTAGTCATTCTTATTCTTCGTCGGTTGAATGTTGTACATTGCTTCCAGGTGCTTGATGTACTTTTAGGTTAGGTCATTATGTTTTTTGTGGCATGAGTTGCATGCGTTGTGGCCATCGTCGTGTTGCAATGTTGAGTAATGTCATTATTACCTTCCTACATACACACACACAAAAATAAAATAAAATAAAATTTGCACTTGTTATGTGAGGCTTGTCGTCATAACGAAATTTGAGGTTCTTACATTCAAGAAAGAAAATTCAAGGGTTCAAGTGAGCATGAAGTACAAGCAAGTGAGTTAAAGGAAACAAGTTCAATCAAGCGATTCAAGTGAGCAAGTATCCCTTCTTTTCTCAAATCAAATTGTAATCAGGATCTACCTGCAAAAAGGAGACCTCATTTAGTGTTTGAAATGGCTTGGAGTCTTGGATTATTAGAATTTCTAAACACTCTAATAAACATTGTTTGAAACAACATATTGATATTGAAAAAAACAACCATTCAATCAATGCTAACTTGTTTGCAAGTGATGCAAGTTAAAGTTAGACTTGTTCAAGATAAATCCAAAGTATTGAATGATGAAATCACGGGATCTCAAAAATCAACAGTCAGTGAAGTGTTTTGAATTATTCATTATTTAGAAAAACCATATTTTTTATGTTGATGATGATGATTTAGATCAACATTCAGCATAGGAACAACATAGTGATACAACTTCAGAAGAAACTTCCAATGAAGATGAATCGCAAGAAGAATATGCCAAAGCACAGAGTGATACAACAATTTTAAGTGAAATTAAATGTGAAGCACATCATCAAGTGCAAAATGATCTTTCCAAGATGATCATCAGTCCTTGAGGAGAATTACACTTCAATAGGAATCGACATGGATTAGGATATGAAAATCAAAATAGTTTTCATATTCCAAATTACTCCAAACGAAATTTTTTTGTGAGTGTTGGAGTTCTTCAAGAAGATTCAACTTCAAATTTTGAAGCTCAGAATGTTAAGTGACAACATTGTTATAGATTTGGTCATATGGAGAATCAGTGTTTTGATCTCCATCCTTGTCTTCATTGTGGGAATACAAATCATCACTCGGATAAATGTCGAAAGAAGATGGATAAAAAGAAAAGAAAATTGCACTATGTATGGATAAGTTCTTGGTGATGGAATCAATAAGTCAAGAAGTTGCATAAGTCTTACCAAAGAAATCAATCTCGAGTAAAGACCCATCTTACAACACATATCCTTTTTTACCTGACATAAGAGTATATAAGTCTAAATCGGTCCCCTTATGGCACAAATTTCAAGAAGGTCCCTCACGGGATGAGATAAAAAGTGGTTGTTTCCACATTCCCACTTTGAGTTGTACACAAATGAAATAAAAATGGTGCTCTCATGCACCTTAAGGGGGGGAGTTCAAAAATCAATTGAATGTGGTTCGTAAAACCACTTGTGGTCTCTTCTTTTGGCTGACAAAGGGGGGAATTGATGATGGAATTGAAGATGGTTGTGAGATTGAAAATTTTGACAACAAATATGCCAAATGGGCATAAACTTTTCTAGATGGGAAACTACAATCTGTAGATGGGAGACTTTGGAAGAATTATGGTTCAATGACATGCAGTTGAATCATACACAGGATACATTGGGATGTTTTTGGACACCTAAAAGTGTTGATTGGTTAGTGTTCATCCAAAACCACCAAATACATGGTATCAATTGGTTAGTGGTCATCTAAAACAACAAATTCAGAGAGCACTTTCAATGATACACTGATAGTAGAGTGGTGATACTACATGTTCACCAATTACCAGAAGAAAATAGATTTTAATAGCTCAAATACTTGGAAAAATGATTGAATTATCAAGCAATCAGTCATATATTGCAATTGTTCACTTCTATATCGTATCTTTCTTCCAAATTATTTTAGATGAACCATTCATCATCCAGATTGACATTTTTTGGGGAAAATATTTCATTGAAGCTCAAGTCAAGGTTCTTGAAAAATCCATGATATCATCTTTTAACTTAGTTGGTACAGATAGTTAGACTTGTGATTGATGAGGGGGGATGTTATCATATGTCTTACCTTAACAATCACAATATCTTATTGTCTCCATTATTTTTATTAATCATTTAGGATAATAGCCATCTATCCTCAATTATGACTAAGTGAGTTAGTTGGGATTTCCTAGCCTAGTCATCATGCATGATTTTAGGATCTAGAGAAAATATCTCTATGAGGTGGAATCACCCATTGTATTATAAATATGTGGCATTGGTGTGAATACAATAGAGTTTTCTAGTGATACTTTTTTGTCATAGTGTTGTTCTTTTGTAAATTGTATCCTTTTATTCTTGAGTCTATATTAAAAAGGTTGAGTAGTTAAAACTCAAACCATTGTAAACATCACACTTTGGGTGCATTTTCGGTAGTATCCGACACCCACAACTTATTGTAAGACAGTTCAAGTGAGCCTAGATTTCAAGCAAGTGACTTCAAGAGTTCAAGTGAGCATGAAGTACAAACAAGTGAGTTCAAGGAAACAAGTTCAAGAGAGAAAGTTGCAAGTAGCCCTTATTGTCTCGAGAAAAATTGTAATTAGGATCTACCTGCACAATGAGACCTCATTTAGTGTTTGAAATGGCTCAAAGTCTCACATTATTAGATTTTTTAAATGCTCTAATAAACATTGTTGAATACAACATAGTGATATTGAACAAAGCAACTCTTCAATCAATGTTAACTTGTTTGCAGGTGATGCAAACTAAAGTTTGAATTCTTCAAGATCAATCCCAAACTATCGAATGATGAAATCAAGGATCTCAAAAATAAATAAAAAATCAAAGAAGTGTTCTGAATTATTCCTTATTCAAAACATGCCTTGGGATTAACACATTGCATCGCTTAAGTTGTGATAAAACAATTTAACCTAGCGGTGCCCATAGGTCCAACCAATGCATCGGTGTCATAAAGAGCATAGCACCGGGAATAATTTTCATAAATTATTATCACAATGCATATTATGGTATGAACCGCTAAGATCCTCGACGATGCACCAATTAATACAAGCATATAGGTGTGTTCTATTAATCGAATTCACTACCCATTTTTTTGTTACAATTTTTTTTCATAGTGGTTCATTTTGTGGGACACCCTGTTATCGGTGCGTTATAAGACAAACACACCGGTAACAACCCAGACAAAGATAAAAAAAAATGGAGTGTTGGTGTGTTAAATTCACCACAACACACCTTTGTTGTTAACGAGTTGCATCGGGACAAAGTGCTCCCATTACCAGTGCATCATAAAGTACAATGCACTAATAAAAAGATTCCATTGCTCCAAGGAACATAGAGTACTGATGATTTTCATATAACAAAGTGCAACTCTTGGTTTACCAGTGAAATTTTTTTTAAAGCGGTGCATTTGTAGAACCAATCGCGTCGTGTTAGCATTTTGTATGACAACTTGTAACCAGTGTACTATATAACACAACACACTACTATAGATATCAATTCTCTACTAAAAATAACGCATCGATGTGTTAAATTTAACATTGTTGTTCAGTGCCTTATGTTTGGCATAGAGCACAAGTGGCGGTGCTTATTATATTTTTTAATAGCTATTGTACAGTTCGTTTGGATAGTTGGTTGTTGTGTTATAGGTCTACCATTGATATTGACACATTGTTAAGGTATACACTTGGCATATGGTAGCACATGGATGGGATACATATGTTGGTGATTATGGTAGTTGGTTGAGGTACACCATTGGTATTACTTGTTTAGAATATCTTATGGTACATGGTGTATGGCATGATATGGTATATCATTGATGAAATGGTACATATCATGGTACAGGTTGATGTACATGGTTGATGTGCATGGTTGGTACATGGTATTGTTGGAATACTAAGAGGGGGGGTGAAACAATATTAGTAATTTTCTTTCTTTAATCACAATATAAATATTCAATGATATTCAATCAGCATTCAATATAGCATCAGTATCATAAATTAAACATAAACGTGGTACACTAAAGATTTATTTGGAAACCCAATGCGGGAAAAAACCAAAGAATGATTTTCTTATTGATCAAATAGTACATTCATTGGAAGAACCAACTTCCTTTGTTTTCCAGCTGCAAATGGAAGGAATCTCCAACCTGAAGGAAGCTCCAACTCCCTAATTTCCTAGCTCCAACCAGAAGGAAGCTACAACCCCCTTTCCTTGCCTCGTCCAACCGACCTAAAATATAACTGTAGACAAACTTGTCACCACCTATGTTGTTGTAACTGATAAAAAAAAATTGGTGTTCCTGATACCTATGTTGTTTCTATTGAAATAAATATCTCATCAAGACTGCAACCACATATTCCTCATGCCAAAATCCATAAGAGAATTCTCCAAATTAATAGATTATGAATGACTGAGACATACATGTTCCTGAATTATTCAGAACAACACCCTGACACACTGAGGAAGACATGCCTTTACCCAAAAGATTAATAGAGTTCAAGATGCCTAATATTCTTATGAAACCCATTCTCGTTGCTCTCGACTTCTGCAAAATCCTTACTTTACTTGACTTCTCTGACCTCGAATAACTGCCTCAGATGTGTAGCTTGTATTCTCAGAGGTGAATACACAGAAGTGATTTGCAATGGACACTTCTCTTTGTTATATAGGAGTAATTTATTAATTTCATACAACTCGTGCTTCCATGAAACTCACATGCAACCTATTATCTTGTGTTTTCTTTTCCTGAAATAATCTTATGTTTTCTTTTCCTGAAATAATCTTCTATTTATTTTTTCCTGAAATAATATTTTGTTTACTCTACTTTTCTTTTCTTGAAATAATTAATTATCTCTCCAATAAGTAATTATTCTTGCAATAATTAATTATTCCTGCAATAATTAATTTTCTTTTGTTTACTCTACTTTGTTTTTCCTGAAATAATTTTATGTTTACTCCAGCTTTCTTTTCCCTGTAATAATTAATTATTCCTGCAATAATTAATTACCACTCCAGTAATTAATTATCTTTTTTTTACTGCCACTTTACTTCGACATGAAACTTGTTAACTCCTCCTTTACCTTTTTGATAATGGCATGCAATAATTAATTATTCCTCCAATAATTAATTATCCTTTCAATAATTAATTATCTCTACAATAATTAATTAATCTTTCAACAATTGATCTTTCAATAATTAATCCCTTGTTGCAACCACTTTCATTTGTCAAGCTTCTTGATGACCTACTAGAGGATTCTATAATATTCTTAAGGGAGATCCAACTTCACAGAGCCATATCTCCTCAATCGTGAGGAACTATGTGGCGTACCATATATCACTAGAAATGGAATGACACATTATATCCATTTGTGATAGTCTTAATTGCAATTATACTGACCTTTATGTATTTATTCCTCGATCAACTGCTGGTTCCATGACCATGACCAACCTATACCATGCATCAACCATGCACATCAACACATGTACCATACGGTGTTCCAACTATGCACATCATCACCAATACCAACCATGTGCCAACCATGCACAGAAACCATGTGCATCAACCTGTACCACGATCTTTACCATAACAAGTGTATATATTAACAATCTGACAATATCAATGGTAGACCTATAACATGACAACCAACTATCCAATGATTACTCTCCAAGTTTTGACATCAATGAAAACCAATTATCCAACAATCCCCCCCTTTGGCATTGATGGCAACACCAACATTGATGGAAACACTTAGATATGGAAACACCATGCTCATGCTCCTCTTGGGACCATCACTCCTCATCAATGGTTACATATCTTCCTGTTTCACATCAATGGAAAAGGGTATCATCCTTGGGGTTTCTCCCCCTATCTTCATGCTTTTGGTCTTCTCTCCTCCTTTGACAACCTGTGAAAAAGGGTAACTCTCTCTCTAGGGTTGTTCCCCCCTGTCTAATATTTCCTTGGGTATGCTCCCCCTGTCAGTAATCCTATGATGGTTCTTCCTCATGTACATATCTAATAAAAATCATTCAAAAATCATTCAATTCCTTCAAAAAGAATTCATTGTCTCTTAACTCATGCTCTCATCCACTGACATATGTCTATCCAATCCTACCAAGTGTCTTACGAATCCATCTGTATCCATGTGACCCATACTGATTGTGACTCTTCTAAACAATTTTCCACAATGTTGACCCATTTATCACTATTCTAAAGACTTCTTTGAATCTGTTGCAATTGATCATCACATACCTTCATCTCAAATTGAAACATATATGCCCACTGGTCTAATCAACTGCAAATCAAACTCTAAAAATATTCAATGCCCTACATGGAGATGTGTTATGAAACATGTTCCTTAACCAACCAATTTTTCATAGGACATCTTATAACTCTGTCATTGAACCACTCTGACTCAAACATCTGTAACACCACTATGAAACACTTCATGTTGTATGAATGATAGATCTTTAAATTGTAACAGTTGTTGCATAGACTCCCCTTGTTGAATATGCATATTACCTAGAAGTCTCCAAGACGGATGGCTTAGAAAAATATCAGCTCTGATGTGGAGTAATATTCCTCTTCATCGTTTTCCTTTTCATCATCTTCCTGAAATACGACATCCTTCTCTTTGTCTCTCAAATCATCATGATTTTCCGTTGCTGCAAATCTTGTCAGTACGATATTTGGGACCTGATTTTCATTCACTTGTTATTCTTGGTTTTCATTTCTTCTCAAAACCTTCTTGTATGTGACATCTTCCTTTTTTCTTGTAGATTTATCCTAATCTTGTACTGTTGGAAATCTTGAGAGTATGACTTCTAGGTGTCCTTCATTCATTTGTTCTTCTTTTACATGTTCTTGTTTTCTTTTCCAATTCTTCTTATATCTGATATCAGTGTTCTCTCTCATAGAGGTATCCATCATGCTTCTACAGTCACGAGATATATGTCTGGATTTGTGGCATTTGTATCATTCTAATTCATTGTTCAATGAATCAAAACTATTTTGGTTTCTACTATATGATTCATAAGATCCTCTGGGATAACCTATATTGTTACTTCTATTATTGGGATAGGCTTTTAATTTTACATCTTTATGTCCAAAATTAGCACAATTAAAACAATGACCATAAAATAATCTTTGATACCTGGGAATAGATGATCTTCTTTGTGATGCATTCCTTTTGAATTTGTCTTCTTGAGTCTTCTTTACTTTTGGAATTTTCTTCTTTGGGGGCATGCATTCTTCCTCCTTTACAGAATCCTTGAAAATCTTTGCATAGCTTATTTGTTATTTTTTCTTGGAGCTTGAACTTTTTTTATTTTGTACTTTATTGTATCCTAGGTCGGATCTGTCATCTGATGATTTTTTATTGTTGATGATCTGATCCAATATTATGGTACTCTTATGATGCATATCTTTCTTCTGAAGATCTTTCCTTAAAGAGACTACTTCTTCTTCCAAGCTTCCAATCATCTTATCCTTTTCTTGTAATTTACTTATAATAATTTCCTCAATTCTTTTGTCTTCTTCTATTTGAACTTTTATACTTGTGATCATTTGCTCTAGTTCTTCAGAGTTGGAATTCTAAGACCCCTCTTTTATTTTTAACTATGCCTTGAGTGACTTGTTTTTATTTTTCTCCTTCCTTAGTTATTCTAATGCATTGAATAGATATGCTCTGAGATCGACTTCACCTTATTCTTCGGAATCATCTTATACTACCATGAAGAGTACTCTTTCAAAATCATTGTCATTGTTATTATCCTCCTCTTCTGATGAAGAACTGTCCTCCTTTGAGTAGAAAATTTTATTGAAGAAATTATTATTGTTTCTTCTCTTGTTTCCCTTTTGAAATTTCTTTTCACTTTTATAAACTTCTTCTTCATCACTATCTTTATTCCTATGAGGAAATTTAGAAGAAAAATGACCAATACCACCACAATTAAAACATTTCAATGGAAGAATACCTTTATACTTGTCGATTCCTTTCTGTAATTTTCTTACGAAGTTAGCCATCTCTTCATCTTCATTTGAATCATCACTAAAACTACAACTTGGTTTTTGCTTTTCCTTTTTCTTTATCTTCTTGGATTCCTTGAAAGTTTCTTCCTTTGTGACTGGGTTCTCTTGCTCTATTATCATTTCATAGTCTGTAAATATTCCATGTAACTCATCCATGGTCAATGTACTGAGATATGATATTTCTTCTAAGGCTGATATTTTGGAATCATATATCATAGGAAGAGACCTTAATACCTTATGAACACCACTATGTCATCAACTTCTACTCCCAATCCTTTAATAGCATTGACTACTTCGTCAACTCATATAAGGTATGCTACAATGTCTTCTTCTTCCTTCATCTTCAACTATTCAAACTTAGCTCAAAATATTTGAAGTTTAGATCCCTTTACCTTGGAATATCCTAAATAAATATTTTTGAGCTTATCACAAAGATCATTTTCACTGTCACAATGCATAACTTTGACAAAAATTGAATCATCTAAACTACTCAGAATAGTACCTTTAGCCTTTGAGTTGTTTTCACTGAGATTATTTCCTTATTTGTCGATTGGGGGTGTGGATGGTGTTGTATATCCATCTACTACTACCTGCCAAACATCAAATCCTTGTGCCTGTTGTTAGCACTCAAAAGCGCACCATCAAAATTTTCAAATTTTTTCTAGATCTTTGGTTATTGTGTTGTTCCTAGTCAAAATTTCATATGTCAAACCTTCATCTTGCTAGAATCTTACCTTGTTGTTGTTGACAAGTCTTCTAAGGTTTCGAATTCTTCTTGAGTTGATTGAAATACATATAGGAGGATGATTTAGTTCTTATCGTTACATGCTTATCATAAATCTAGGTTTAAGGTTGAGTTCTTTTACTTTTATTTGATATATTTTAATTGCTCTTTCTTTAACCTCTTGAGTCTAGGATTTTATTGTCTTTCTTAACAAAAGAAAAAATGGTTTTGACCTAGATTCAAAAGAAAATATTTGAGAAGCATTGTTACATGAAGAATCAAAGGCTCTTTTGTATTTTTAACCATTTGGTTTCTCAGGCTTTCTATTTTGGCAAAAAAAAAAAATATTGGGCCCACAGGCCCAATCTCCAATTATCTGAGCCCACAGTTGTCGAACCAAGCACCTACACCAACACATAACACAAATCCCAACGCCAAATGCCAAGCCCTCAAGGAGGAGGAGGAGGATTCTACAAGGATTCCTTTGTGCACAACGTGTCGAAATACATTAATACTATTGGCATTTATAAAATAAAACGTTTTCTTTCTCCCGAGCATTGTGGGATATCCTTCTTGCATGTAATTAAAAATGCAAAGCATAACATCCAGTTGTCAATTGGAGAGGTCCACATCTGATGCCCTGTTCGACAACATTTTCACCAAGTGTTGTTGGGAAATAATACCCTACGAACTAACAAGCTAGGGCTGAACTTGTACGTAGATCATGACCTCAAAGAAAACACTTTTAACCTATCACCCCAATACTCAAACCCCTTTTTCACACACAAGCATGGAAGAGACCTACTAACCTTTTTCTATCGATGTTTGATGTAGATCCTCCATTGCGCTTTCTCCGCTTGCTCTCGCTGCTCCTTCCAAAGACAATCCTGCAATCAAGACAAAACACTACGCATGCATGTTATTCTTCTACCTAAGGGTTAGAGATTACGCATAAATCAAATAAAATATATATCACTCGCATATTGGGAAGGGAAAAGTATTTTTTTATTAATCTCAAGATGAATCAACTTACAATAATAATAGAGACCGGCCACCGTTCCTCGATCCTGATCCTGGGCTCCTCCTCTTCTTTTTCCTCCAACTGCTTTGCTTGAATTCTTCTTAGGCTTGAGGAAAGGCTAAAGGGTTGGGACAAAATGGATTCGACAATTGGGCAGAGTTTCTTTGCTATCTTTTTCCTCTTCCAAATAGTACCCCTACCCCTCCTTTTATAGGCTAGAAGGAGCTAGGTTTTTGGACGAACTCTCGGCCATGCATAGCTGGGAGTTCCAGTTAACTGACCCAAAGCTTTTCGTCCCGTCAGCAACTTTCCTGTTTTTGTGCTTTGTTAGGTAAACGCGGGTTGTAGAAGGCCAGCCAGCGTTCCAACGTGTGCAGTAGTAGGCCTTCCAGTGTTCCAACGCATGCAGTAGTGGGTTAGGGCACGTGTCACTTTCCCAAGAGGATTTTTGAAGAGGTTTCTCAGCAGATGTTTTGACAATGAAGGGAAATGAGTTGGCCTGATGCCAGGTAAGCATGTATGGTGAAATTTAGGTTTATAATAGATGCCCCCTAATGTGTGAGGTCAGAAGAGTATCTGATGGACGAAATACATTACCAATTCTTTACCAATCTGTGCTGATATGTTGAATGAGTGAGCCCGGGAATCAGGAATCAGGAGGTGCCATCTGCAAAAAATATCAAATGTCTCACCGAGGCGGGCATACCCATGCTCAGGATAAAATAGAACCATGGCTACCAATCAAATACATTGTATATCCATGTCAAAGAACTATAAAGAGTAGCCACGAACAATACACAGCAGAGCTACATCTCAAAATCAGAAAGATATACATAGAAAGTATCCATCTCCCAGAAGCTGATTCGGCCTGATGGTTGTACTTCAGAGCTCAAGAAACAACTTCAAAGTCTTCTAAAACTTGGGTAGGAGTGTAATATGATTGCACGACTGCACTACCCAGAGGTCTTTGATGGCTCATCGGTTATGGACTTGATAATATTGATGATCGGACTGAAGGCTTCAGCAATTTCGAACAAAGACTTGATTGGATGTTCAGGATGGTCGGGTATGCGGACAAGAGACACATTGAAGAGGGGCCGACTCAGGCTTAGTGACGAACTTCCCTTGGATAGTAGCACGACAAGTGATAAGACTCAGGCATCATATATGTTAATCATAAGTCTACGAAGCAGGAGGCAACGCAAACTCTCCATATGTTTGGAAGAGTAACCAAACGGTGGAGGACACAACTCAATATAGCAAGCAAAGATTCCTAAGGTCGTATTACATCCTCAAAGTATGATGAATCAAACGGACAGATGTTCTTTATCCAAGGGCGACTCATGATGCTGCCAATAAAGAAAATACTTTTCCCATCCTCTTTTTGGGGTATATTTGATTTTTTTTTTCTTTTTGATTATTTTGAAAGAATAAAGGAATATTACGTTACAATGGAGGAACGAGCATAGCAAACATACAAGCTCAAGGCACAAGGACAAGACTGATGTTCTAGGAAATGATACTTGGGAAAAATCCTCCAGTGGCCAAAGTTGTTAAGACGCAAAGGCAAACTGTTACTAGGCTGGTGGGTAAAGGATGCTAATGCGGTTGATATAACACACAATGGTAACGTCCTTCGATGTAAGTTTAACGAGCCCAGAGAAGGTAAGCTCGGTGTTTTTCATATTTAGAGAGTCTAAAAAGGCATAAAAGGAAACTCCATTGGGGTACCTTTTTCGACAATAGTCTAGTCGGTTCGAAAAAGGGGTAAACTAGCACCGACTAGACGTCAATTCAAAACCATTTTAATGAGTGTGACAAGGACAAGATCACTCGGCTATTTTTTC
>ML778525.1:647584-690318 GCA_009831015.1 Picea engelmannii
GACTCATCAATATGTACCAACATCATCAACTATACACCTCATGTATGTGCCAACTCATCAACTACTTGTCTCAACCATGTACCCAACATGTACCTCAACCAAAATTCCTCATCAATTTCATCATCCAAATATGATTTGTAACTCTATAACAGAACTGGTGTATAGGATCACATACCTGCAAACCTTCCTTAGCAAGAGACTATCATTTTCATCAAACCTTACTTTAGTATCACATGACTAATTTTGGATTAGTCAACAACCCTAACTTAAAATAATCATAACTATGTACTTGTAATGAATAAAGATCTGAAAATAGTACACAGTGGTGAAAATGGTACAAAGAATACTACAGATTGTGCTCTAACCAATACATTTGTTCTTACGGAATTTGGATCTGTTATGAAGAAGTTATGATGTTTTTACCTGAAACACTTGTTTTAGACTAGTTTCAGGACTAGCCACAAACCTTATTTTCCACGGAGTGTAACTCCAAAAATGCAACTAACCACAAGCTGAAATGTTTATCACAGCTACTTGGATATGTTTCCTCAATGGCCTACATATTTCTCGATCTGAATCATTCTAGAAAAAAAGTTATTGCGAAAATGGTGAGATGACCTGTAAATAGCATACCTTAGAAAGCATCATCAAAAGAATTTATCCTCCCTTGAATTTCGACCTTCTTTACTTCACCTTCCCTATGAAATTCACCTTAGATATATTTTGGTTACCTCAGTCATTTATATATATCGAATATTCTTAAGAGTGATTAAAATGAGAGACCCTTGCCTCTTATTTATACTTTTATGTAGCTTCCTCAAGGGGTTACCTTCTAACCATCTTAAGCCACTTTCTTTATTTTAGGGCTAACCCACTTCTAACCACTTGTCCACTTAGTAATTTCTCCATTAACTTTATTATTTAAACAATTTATTTTGTATCCACTTTGAATTATAGTACACTCATCACTTCACTTTATTATTAAATAATTTCTTATGCTTTTATGTAGCTTCCTCAAGGGGTTACCTTCTAACCACTTTCCTTATTTTAGGGCTAACCCACTTCTAACGACTTGTCCACTTAGTAATTTCTCCATTAAATTTATTTTAAATAATTTATTTTGTATCCACTTTGACTTATAGTACACTCATCACTTCACTTTACTATGTAAATAATTTCTTATTTGCAACCACTTT
Source organism: Picea engelmannii (assembly GCA_009831015.1). NCBI lineage: Eukaryota > Viridiplantae > Streptophyta > Pinopsida > Pinales > Pinaceae > Picea > Picea engelmannii. The sequence goes on from ML778525.1 coordinate 648,781, forward strand.
GACTAATTTGACTTTTTGGGGCTTCTAGATGACTCATGAGGTTTCTCCAACTTCACATGGCCATAAATCTCTAACCGTGAGGAGTTATGTGACATTACACATACCACCGGAAATGGAATGACATGTACTATCCATGTAGAATAGTTTTACCTTCAAATATATTAAAAATAATACCATGATACATCAAAAAAAATTGGGTCCATTACCCAAACCTTTGTACTAGAGGAATTTGCTACCGAACTTTCTTCAAGGGTTGACATCAATGACAACTGACCCAATTAATCAACAATATCATCAACAATCTCCCCCTTTGGAATTGATGGAAACACTTGGATTTAGTACTGAAGTCATATCACTCATGCTCCCCATGTGACCATCGCTCCCCCTGGAACCATGTCTTTGTTCTCATTCTCCAAGCATTTACCTTTGCATCTAATAAATATCTCCCCCTTTGTCATCAATGGAAAAGGTATTTTTCCATCTGGGTTGCTCCCCCTAACTGAACTCTTCCTGAAACTGATCTCCCAACCTGAATTGTCCTCTTTATGGTGCTTCCTCGTGTAAATATAAGACATATGAGATAAGCATTCAAAAGCATTCATTTTGGAGTAGAAATTACTCCAAGTCTCTGGCGAATATACTCAAAGGCTTCCCATGGAAGTGGTTTTGTAAAGATGTCTGCCACTTGGTCTTTTGTGCCCACATATTCAACTCTGATGTTCTTCTCTGCAACCTGTTCCTGTAGAAAGTGATACTTTATTGGAATGTGCTTCATCTTGGAGTGCATCATCGGGTTCTTTGAGATACTTATGGCGCTTGTATTATCACAATAGATTGGAATGGGTTCATCATACTCAACTTGTATATTCAAGTAGAACATTGCTCCACTGGTGCTTCATCGGTCATTAATGAAACCTTCCCAATCTGCATCTGTGTAGGAAACAAGTGATAGATACTTTCCTTTTGGATACCATAATCCAAACTCTTATGTTCCTTTGAGATATCTGAAAATCCTCTTCACTGCTAATACATGTGATTCCTTTGGTGCTGCTTAAAATCATGCCACCTGTCCAACTGTCTGCATTACATCTGGTCTGGATGTTATCACATAAGGTAATATACCAATCATTGACTTGTATTGCCTCTGGTCTATAGACTTTGAATCATCATCTTTGCTCAACTTGTAACTTATTTGCATAAGAGTGGTAACTGGTTTGAAATCTTCCATTCTGAACCTCTTTAATATTTATCTGATATACTTAGTTTGCGAAATAAAAATTCTTTGGTTGCTTTGACGTATCTGAAGACCCGGAAAGAAGGATAGTTCTCCAAGTAATGACTTTTCAAATTCATTATGCATATCCTTTGCAAATTTCTGGCTTAATCTATCATCATTACTTCCAAAAATAATATCATCAACGTAAACTTCAATTAATAAAATACTATCTTGAGTTACCTTTATGTAGAGGTTGTTGTCTACACTTCCTTTTTTCAACCCTACATGGTGTAGATATTTATCCAGTCTAGAGTACCATGCTCTAAGAGCTTGTTTTAGACCATACAAGACCATCTTCAATTTGCATATGTAATTTGTGTTCTCTGACAACTGAAATCCTTCTGGTTGTTCGATGTAGACTTCTTCTTCAAGTTCCCCATTCAAAAAAGTTGATTTCACGTCCATATGATACACTTTAATATTCTTGGAGCATGCATAAGCTAAAAACAATCAGATTGCTTTCATTCTGGCAACTGGGGAAAATTTCTCTTCAAAGTCGATTCCTTCAACTTGTGTGTATGATTTACATACCAACCTAGTTTTTTTCCTTGTAACATGTCCATATTCATTCAATTTATTTATGAAAACCCACTTTGTGCCAATCACATTCTTATTCTTTGGTCTTGGAACCAATTCCCAAGTGTCATTCTTCTCTATTTGATCCAATTCTTCATCCATGGCCTTATTCTAAAATTCATCCTTGTTGGCCTCTTTAAAACTGTTTGGTTCAATCGTAGATAAGAGTGCTAGGTGCATTTGTTCTGGTGAACGGATTCTTCTTCTAGTCTCAACTCCTGCATCCTTGTTTCTGATAATCTGATCTGAAGGATGATTTTTTTGTAATCGTTTGCTAGGTGTCTTTGGAGGCACTTGTTGAACTTTCTCTTCTACTTTTGTCCAATCTTCTTCGTCTGCCTCTTCTACTTCTTCTTCATATTTTTCTTCTTCTTTGTAAATTTGTTCCACTGATGCATTTTCTTCTTCCTTTGATTCTCGTCCACCTGTTTCATCAATTGTTACATTGATTATTTCCACAACTTTGTTCAATATCATATTGTAACACTTGTATGCTTTCTGTGTACTTGAGTAACCAACAAGTACTCCTTTGTCCACATGAGAATCAAACTTTCTCATTCTTCCATCTTCTCTTTTGATGTAGCATTTGCTTCCAAATATTCTGAAGTGCTTCACATTTGTTGGTCTTCCTTTCCATAGCTCGTAGGGAGTTTTTTCATTGTTGTTTCTGAGCATTACTTTGTTCTGAATGTGAACTTTTGTAAGCATTGCATGTGTCCAAAAATATCTATCAATTTGGAATCCATTAGCATTGTTCAATTCATTTCATGTGTAATTAACATCCATAATGTTCCTTTGTCTCTGAACCACTCTCTGAACCAATCTATGAATACATGCTCTTGTCCACTGTCATATATATGTCCAAACCTACTAAGTGTTCTTACAAATCCATATCTATCCATACTGTCCAAGACTCTACTGCAAAACTGACCATAATGCTGACCCATTTATTAATATACTATCATGAAGTCTTCACTACTACAACTATCAAACTGTAATTTTGCTAATTGGTTGCTCTGGATCTGTCTACTCAAACTATGCAAGCTACTCGAAGGATGGTTCTTTGGTCTGTCACAGCTATCGCATAGACTCACCCTATCTAATATTCATGTTACCTTGGAGTCTCTAAGTCGTATGGCTCAAAAAAATTCTTTCTCTGATGTGCATTCATCATCATCTTCATTGGTAGATTCATCATCATCTTCATTGGTAGATTCATCATCTCTCTGAGATCTGACTTCTTTCTTTCTGTCTGTGGATTCATCTTTCACTACAATGCCTAAAATTACAATCTCTTGAACCTATTCCTTATTTACCTATCCTTATTTTCTTTCAGTTATTTTCCAAACCTTTCTATATCTGACATCTTTCTTTTTCTCTATAGAATTTTCTTCATCTCATTTTATTGCCAATCTTGCAATGTGTGGGATCTGGTCTTTGTTCACTTCTTATTTGTGTTTTCTTATCCATACTTTCTTATATATGATATCATTATTCTCTTTCATGGAATTATCAATCATGCTTCTACAATCACTAGCTATGTGTTCATAGTTATGACATTTGTAACATTCAATGTTACGTGGGGCCACATAGGCATTTCTTTCTTGAACATTTTTATAATCCCTGCTATCTGTAACCTTATGTCCAAAATTAGTACAATAAAACAATGACCATAAAATAAATTTGCATAACTGGGAGTGAATGATCTTCTTTGCGGTGTAGTCCTTCTGAATTTATGCCTTCACTGATCATGATCATGATTGAAGATTCTTTGTGGATTGAACATGGATGGTCTTCTTGAAGATGTATCTTTAATATTTTTCTTAGATTCTGGTTGGCCGTGATTCTTTCCTTTGAGTACTTCTGCATAACTCTTTCTATTTTCTTCATTCTTCTTTTCTAGCAACCTAGAGTTCTTCTCTTCATTCTCTATAATTGATTTGGATGTTTGTTTATTCAACGTTCTTGTTGAGCTTGACGATTTTACTTCTCAATGTGACAACTTCTTCTTCAATCTTCTCAACCTCTTCTTTTTTATTCATTATCTGAGACTTCATGACTTCTTCTATTCTTTTAACTTCTTCAAGTTGGAGTTTTAATGTGATTATTTATTCCTCAAGTCCTTTCTCTTATTGACCAAACTCTGCCTCAAGCTGGTTTAGATCATTATATATTTCCTTAAGATGATATGTCAATATATTTTCTCTCATTTATGCTTCTTCCTTCTGTGCTGCTATGTTGGCTTCCAAATACTGCTTTTGATCTTTAAGATTTTATTCGATCTTGCTGGCTTCTTCTACCTAATTTCTTAACTTTCCTTTTGTTTCATCAATTCTTTCTTGAGTGAGTTGTTTTCTTCTCTTTCTTTTCTTAGTTCATCTAAAGCACTGATCAATTATTCTTCATAATTGTCTTATTTTTCAATTAGTTTTTTTGTCTCATTTCCTTCATGGAATTATTTTTCAAGATGTTTGCATTTTTCACAATTAAAGAAAAACAGCATACCTCTGTTGATTATTTACTCTTCATCTTCTGAATCTGTTTGACATGGTGAACATATTTCTTCTTGATTTGTACCTGCATCTTCTTTGGAATTTTTTGAATCTACGATGGGTGAAGAATATATATCATGTAACTTATCCCAAAGTTCTTTGGCTGATGAAAATTTACCAACCTTTTCTCTTACTGGATTAGGTAATCCTTCCTAGCTGAAATCCATTGCTATTTTGTTATTCTTATTCAATTCCTTCTTAGTTGTAGTCTTTTCCCTTTTTGAACTATCATATCCTGTAACAACTGATAGCCAAATATAATACCCTTGTGCCTGTAAAAATACTTATGTCCTTCCACTCCATAGCTCATACTTTAAACAATTATGACCATTAAACAGTGGTACTCCATTCTCAGAATAATCCATGATCTCCTTCCAGTGGTTAAATTGTTTCCTGAAGGAACCTGCTCTGCTACCAATTGTTGGATTACTGAGAGGGGGGGTGAATCAGTAATAGAGAAATTTAATCTTTTTTAAGCATAAAATGCAAGTGTTATATCAATGTAGCATTATCATCCAATAGTTGCAGAGTGAATAAACAATGAAAAAATGAGCAATCATACACATACACGGTACACCAATGTTTTTACGTGGAAACCCAAAGAGGGATAAAACCACCAAAAAAAAATTCTTATATATCTTTAAGAATTACATTCATTGGAAGAACTGACTTCCTTTTTTTTCCAGCTGCAACTAGAAGGAGGATCCAACCCCCTAGTTTCTCATCCTACAACCTGAGGGAAGCTCCAACTCCCCAATTCTCTAGCTACAACTAGAAGGAGGCTACAACCCCCTATGTTCTCTGGCCACAATCGAAAGGTGGCTACAACTACCTCTCCTTTCCCCATCCAACCACCCTGACGTAGAAGTAGAATGATGGAACCACTGTCACACTATCACTGTGAGATATACTGTTGTAAACTTGTACCAATCAAGTTGCACGAAACAACCTATAATCAACATGTTCCATAAACAACTTGTAATCAACATGTACCATAAACAAGTGCATCAACCATGCACCAACCTGTAACTCAACCTATACCATCAATGAGTGCATAAACCATGCATCAAATACACATAAATTATGACTCACCAATATGTACCAACATCATCAACTATACACCTCATGTATGTGCCAACTCATCAACTACTTGTCTTAACCATGTACCCAACATGTACCTCAACCACAATCCCTCATCAATTTCATCATCGAAATATGATTTGCAACTTTGTAACAGACCTGGTGTATATGATCACATACTTGCAAACCTTCCTTAACAAGAGACTAGCATTTTCATCAAACTTTACTTTAGTCTCACGTGACTAATTTTGGATTAGTCAACAACCCTAACTTAAAATAATCATAACTATGTGCATGTAATGAATAAAGATATGAAAATAGTACACAATGTTCTTCAGTGTCTTTTATGAAATTCCTTCATGTTTCACTACTTGGAACCTCTCAGAAAAGGAGTTATAGCAAAAATGGCATACCTTGTTGAATTATGGCTTATTCTAGAGAGAAAAATTGTAGAGAGTGCCCCACACAAAATATTTGTTGTATGGATCTGAAAATGGTACAAAGAATACTATAGGCTGAAATCTAACCAATACATTTTGTCTTATTGAATTTGGATCTCTTATGAAGAATTTATGACATTTTTACCCGAAACACTTGTTTTAGACTAGTTTTAGGACTAGCCACAAACCCTATTTTACATGGCATGTAACTCTAAAAATGCAACGACCCACAAGCTGAAATTTTTATCACAGCTACTTGGATATGTTTCCTCAATAGCCTCCATATTTCACAGTCTAAATCATTCTAGAAAAAAAAAATCGAAAATGGTGAGATGACCTGTAAATAACATACCTTAGAAAGCATCATCAAAAGAATTTATCCTCCCTTGAATTTTGACCTTCTTTACTTCACCTTCCCTCTTAAATTTTCCTTAGATATCCTTTGGTTACCTCAGACACTTATAGATATTCAATATTATCAAGTGTGATTAAAATGAGAGACCCTTGCCTCTTATTTATACTTTTATGTAGCTTCCTCAAGGGGTTACCTTCTAACCATCTTAAGCCACTTTCCTTATTTTAGGGCTAACCCACTTCTAACCACTTGTCCACTTAGTAATTTTTCCGTTAACTTTATTATTTAAATAATTTCTTTTTTATCCACTTTGAATTATAGTACACTCATCAGTTCACTTTATTATTTAAACAATTTCTTATACTTTTATGTAGCTTCCTCAAGGGGTTACCTTATAACCACTTTCATTATTTTAGGGATAACCCACTTCTAACCACTTCTCCACTTAGTAATTTCTCCATTAACTTTATTTTAAATAATTTCTTTTGTATCCACTTTGACTTATAGTACACTCATCACTTCACTTTATTATTTAAATAATTTCTTCTTTGCAACCACTTTGACTACTTTGACCTTTTGGGGCTTCTAGATGACTCATGAGGGTACTCCAACTTCACATGGCCATAAATATCTAACCATGACGAGTTACTTGATGTTCTACATACCAACGTAAATGGCATGACATGTACTATCCATATCGAATAGTCTTACCTTAAAATATATTAAAACTCATACCATTATACATCAAACAAACTTGGGTCCATTACCCAAACCTTTGTGCTACCGGAATTCGCTACCGGACTTTCTTCAAGGGTTGACATCAATGAAAACCAACCCAATTAATCAACAATATCATCAACATATCCCATGATCTCCTTCCAGTGATTAGACTGCTTCCTGAAGGACCTGCTCTAATACCAATTGTTGGAATACTGAGGGGGGGGAATGAATCAGTATTAGTACTTTTATTTCTTTAATCATGATATAAATATTCAATTATATTCAATATAGCATCAATACCATAAATTAAACATAAACACAGCACACCAAATATTTATGTGGAAACCCAATGCTGGAAAAAAACATGAAATTATTTTCTTATTGATCAAAGAGTACATTCATTGGAAGCACCAACTTCCTTTGTTTTCTAGCTACAACTGGAAGGAGGCTCCAACCTAAAGGAAGCTCCAACTCCCTAATTTTTTGGCTCCAACCACAAGGAGGCTACAACCCCCTTTCCTTGCACTGTCCAACCACCCTAAAATATAACTATAGAAAAAATTGGCACTACCTCTATTGTTGTAACTGGTAATCTATTGTTGTTGTTGTTCCTGATACCTCTGTTGCTTCTACTGAAATCAATATCTCATAAATATTGCAACCATGTATTCCTCGTGCCAAAATCCATAAGAGAATTCTCCAAATTAATATCTTATGAATTACTAAGACATACATGTTCCTGAATTCTTCAGAACAACTCCCCGGCACACTCAGGAAGACATATATTTACCTTGAATCTGAACTGAGTTCTTGATCCCTGATCTTCTTATGAAACCCCTTCTCCTTACTCTCGACTCTTGTAAACTCCTTACTTTACTTTACTTCTCTAACCTCAACTCATTGCCTCAGATCTCTAACTTGTATTCTCAGAGGTGAATACACATAAGTGATTTGCAATGTTCTCTTCTCTTTGTTATATATGAGAAATTTCTTAATGACATGCAACTCGTGCTTGCATGAAACTGAAATACAACCTGTTATACTCTATTTGCTTTTCCTAAAATAATCTTCTATTTTCTTTTCCTGAAATAATCTTATGCTTACTTTTTCCTGAAATAATCTTTTGTTTACTCTACTTTGATTTTCCTGAAATAATTAATTATCTCGACAATAAGTAATTATTCTTGCAATAATTAATTATTCCTGCAATAATTAATTATCTTTTGTTTATTCTACTTTGTTTTTCCTGAAATAATCTTTTGTTTACTCAAGTTTGCTTTTCCCTGTAATAATTAATTATCTCTCAATAATTAATTATTTATGCAATAATTAATTATCCCTCCAGTAATTAATTATCTTTTGTTTACTTCCACTTTACTTTGACATGAAACATGTTAAATCCCCCTTTACCTTTTTGATAATGGCATGCAATAATTAATTATTCCTCCAATAATTAATTATTCCTGCAATAATTTATTATCTCTACAACAATTAATTAATCTTTCAACAATCATTCTCAACAATTAATATTTCGATAATTAATCCCTTGTTGCAACCACTTTCATTGGTCAAGCTTCTTGATGACCTTCTAGAGGCTTCTATAATATTCTTGAGGAACCTCCAACTTCACAAATCCATATCTCCTCAACCATGAGGAACTACGTGGTGTACAATATATCACCGGAAATGGCATGACATGCACTATCCATATATGATAGTCTTACTTGCAAGTATAATGACCTTTATTTATTTATTCTTCAATCAATTTTGGGTTCCATGACCAACATGTACCATGCATTAACCATGCACATCAACACTTGTACCATACCATGTTCCAACCATGCACATCAACCTATACCAGGATATGTACCATAACAAGTGTGTATTTTAACAATGTGACAATATCAATGGTAGACCTCTAACACGACAACCAATTGTCCAATGATCACTCTCCAGGGGTAGAAATAAATGACTAATATCACTCTCCAAGGGCTGACATCAATGACAACCAACTATCCAAACCAATTGTCCAATAGGTATGGTACAGGCATTGATATGCATGGTATAGGTTGGTATAGGCACATATCTTGTGAGGGTATGTTGGTGACTTTAGTACATTCCTTGTAGAGGCATGTTTTGGTGATGTTGGACATATGTTCGAGAGGTGGCCTTGGTATATGATCCATGTGAGAGGATCTAGTGCCAGGTTGGTCATAGAACCCACAGTTGATCAACAAATAAAGACATGAAGGTTAGTATACTTGTAGATAATAATATCATAGATGGATAGTATGTGTCATGTCATTTCCAGTGACACATGGTATGCCACATATTTCCTCACGGTTGAGGAGATATGGCTCTATGAAGTTGAAGGACCCTCAAAAATATTATAGAATCCTCTAGAAGGTCATCAAGAAGCTTGACCAGTCAAAGTGGTTGCAACAACAGATTAATTATGGAAAGATTAATTGTTGAGAATAATTGTTGAAAAATTAATTAATTATCAAAAAAAATTAATTAATTATTGCATGGATAATTACTTATTGAGATTATTTTTCATTGATGTCAACCCTTGAGAAAATTTTCAGGTCGAATTAAAGTGGTAGAAATAGAAGATAATGAATTATTGCAGGGATAATTAATTATTGCAGGAATAATTGATTATTGGAGAGACAATTAATTATTACAGGGAAAAACAAAGTGAAGTAAAGAGAAGATAATGGGTTTCATGTGAGTTCCATTCCATCATGAGTTGCATGTCATTAATATTTTTTTCTTTATAACATAAAGAAGAGTCCATTGCAAATCACTTATGTGTATTCACTTCTGAGAATACAGGCTGGAGATCTGAGGCAGTGAGTCGAAGATAGAGAATTCAAGTGAAGTAAGAAGCCTGTAGGAGTCGAGAGCACGGAGAAGGGGTTTCATACAAGAATTTCTTGAGTATACCCATGAGTTTTAGGAGGAAAAGTGTTGACATCTGTGACTTGTAGTGAGGGAAAGTGCGGATACCCATAGGCATACAGTATACACAGTCACAGACCTATGAGGAAAAGTTGTGGAAGATCAGGGATCTAAAATATCAATTCAGCTACAGTCTAAAGGTATGCCTTCCTATGTGTGTGGAGTTATTTTGGATAAATCAGGAACATGTATGTCTCAATAATTCATAAGATTTTAATTTGGAGAATTATCTTATGGATTTTGGCGTGAGGAATAAGTGGTTGTAGTATTGATGAGATATCGATATCAGAAGTAGAAGAAATAGAGGTATCAGAAGCAGCATCAATAATAGGTTATCAGTTACAACATCATAGGCAATGACAAGGTTGTTTACGATTATATTTCAGGGCGGTTGGACGGGGCAAGGACAGGGGGTTATAGCCTCCTTCTGGTTGGAGGCGGAAAATTAGGGAGTTGGATATTCCTTCAGGTTGTAGCCTGTAAATAGGGGGTTGGAGCCTCCTTCCAATTGTATCTGGAGAAATAGGAAGTTGTTTCTTCCAATGAATTTACTCTTTAATAAATAAGAAAAGCATTTTGTGGTTTTTTCTCGCATTGGGTTTCCACGTAAACATTCGATGTACTATTTTTGTATGTTGTTTATGAATTGATTTATGGTATTGATGTTATATTGAATTATGATTGAATATCATTGAATATTTATATTGTGGTTAAAGAAATAAAAGTACTAATATTGATTTAGATCCCCCCCCCCTCTCATCATTCCAACAATTGGTATCAAAGCCAGTTTTTCAAGAAGCAGTTTAACCAATGGAAGGTAGATCATGGAAATAATTGATATGTATAAGATGGAAGTACCACAACTCGGTGGTAAAAATGGTCTGAAATATGAAATATGGAGCAATAGAATGAAATCACTTCTACATGCATAGGGATGTGATATTTGGTGATCAGTTGAGACATGGTACACAGCTACAAAAAAGCCTATGAAGAGTGAAAACAAGAAGGAATTGAAAAGGAACAAAAATATAGCAATGGATTTTATCATGAAAGGATTACCTGATTCAGTAAAAACCAAAGTGGGACAGTGTGCATCATCCAAAAATCTTTGGGACAGCCTACAAGATCTTTATGCAAGGCAAGGAACAAAAGAAAATGAAGCAAGTGACAACTCAAATGATAAAGAAGTCAATAGAGAATTTAGTCAAGAAGAAATCATCTCCTTGAATAGCCAACTTGAAGAGGAAAAGAGAATGGAAGAAGTCATGAAGAATCAGATGATGAAGAAAGAATAAGAGGTTGAGAAACTTGAAGAAAAAGTTGTCATGTTGAGAGTAAAAGTTGTCAAGATTAGTAAAAACATTGAATAAGCATCCACATAATCAACAAAGAAAGTTGAAGAGAAATTTCACAAGTTATCAGAAAGGAAAAATGAAGAAAAGGATAAGAGTTATGTAGATGTACTTAAAGGAAGGAATCATGGTCAGCAAGAGTCCAAGAGGAAGGATACCTTTTCAAAAATATCATCTACTCTCAGACAAGAAAGAATATTATACTATGATCGTGATAAGCCAAGGCATGAATTCAAAAGGACTACATCACAGAGGGGATCATCTACTCTTAGGTATCAAAGTGTATTTTATGGTTACTATTTTTATTATACTAACTTTGGACATAAATTCATAGACTGCAGAGTTTTTATCGGATTAATCATTAAGTGCGGAAACAAACAAATCTCCCTAGATCCCACTGGAAACTAGAACAAAACATAACAGAATGCACACTTCACCTTAAACTTCATTATCATATGAACTAGTTTAATGAGTTACAAGTGACATGCCTTTTAAACGATGCTTGATCCTTGCTAGTGTCATCTTTGTAGCTTCTTCCTTGGGTTTGTAGAATAGTAATCTTGTCCAAGAATCACAAACCAACAAATATGGGAAACAAAGATATATGTATTCTAATGAATTCTATGTATATGATCAAGGAATTATACAATAGAAGACAAGATGTTTATATAGGGAAGAAATGCATTACTGTATTAAGTGAATAGAAAGTGGAGAATACAACCCATGCCTTGATGTTATAAGGTCCCCTTTCAATGGCTCTTTGCTTCGCCACACACACATTTTCTCCAAATTCCTTGAATGAAGAAGATCCACAATCTGACTTGAAGAACTAAAGCAAATCTCTCAAGCATAATCTGAAGTAGAAATCTCCATACAAATATTAGCCTATTCAACCTTAGCCTTTTCCATGAGAGATCCCTCTTTGTATAGCATGAAAGAGAGATGGATGAGGAGATTAGGATGATCCCTCCAAATCAGAGAAGTGAGTAAGATCCAAATCGATTGGAGGCCACCTCATCTTCTAGAAGATTCCCTTCTAGAACATTCGTGAAATTTGACTTTTCCCATGCTTTAAGCATCGTCGCACCCTATGCACAAGAAACATGCGATGACGTCTCAACCCAAGTATAGTGTAGACTGCGATGATCAGTCATCATCGCACCCCATGCATATAGCAGGGTGCGACGACCTTCCTTCATATAGTTTTTGGCAGAGGAAAGAAAATCACTTTCCCCATGGAGAAAGTCTCTTTTAATATTTTTTAGGGAAAATGAACACATGTTGTCAAGTGATCACTGAGGTGACCAAAATAATGTGTAACAGAATGCCCCCCAAAGTATGAAGCTGGAACTGGTGACAGCTGAAATACTTTGTAGATTGTGTGTGTCGAAAACAAGGAGTGCATCGATCAGGAACCTGCAAACAAACAAGCATCTACATAATAACATACCATTTTTTGAGGTAGGAATTCCCATACTCAGTCTACAAGTGATGTTAATCATAAGTGTCAAGTGAGTCATGGCCACTAAACATACACCATGGATCCATGTCATCATGATTCAACATAGCCACCAAGAATACATTGTGGATCTATGCTCTAAAGTGGAGACATACAAAGTGGATCTATGTGTCAATACAAATTCATGGATACTCCATCACAACTTGGACCAAAAATATAATAGGTCTTTATTTCCATCATCTCTAAGTACGAACCTAACCATGTGATTACAACTGTTGAGGTCGAACATGGTAGAAACCACTTGATTACCGTCGTTAACAAGTGCAATGGAAATCACCATTGATTTCAATGACCCCCAAGTTAGTGTAGTACAATCCAACGAATGTGACTAAATGAGTTGAAGTCAAACACTCGATGGAATCTTCCAATCAGGGTTCAATGATGTGAACCCAGTGTTGAAAGTGAAGAAACCTGCCATTGAGGCATGCAGACTCTAAGGTACTAAATGATTTCTAAGTCTTGTTCCTGGATAATGAGTTGAAGCCGACAGGAAAAGACTCTTCACAGGAGGGCCTTGATGTATCCCCCATCAATGACATGAAATATGTAACAAATTTGAGGTAGATTGGAGTATGAAGTGATTTAAAACTAACACAGTGAAGGCCAACATGGTAGAAAATTTATAACTGCAGATAGTCGACTCGATAGTAGGCTTATTTAGGTTGGACTTCTCTTGAACATATGAATGACATGAAAGTTGTCTTGGAAGCATTGACTCAAGGAGGACCCAACATATGAACTTGTGGATGGTAAAACGAGAGACAAATGGATTTCCCAACCCAGATATAATGATGAAAGGGGGTGTCATGTTCAAGAGCGAGTATTACTGCCACTAACATAAATACAGAGACACATTTCCTTCCCAATTTTCCCCCACCATTTCTGGCGAGTACCTATTTATTTTTATGCAAGCTTGAGGAGGATAACATATGCTTGTTGATGTAAGATCATCCTTTGGACAATTCCCTCAAAGTATGTTTAACGAACCCTAAGAAGGAGTGGTTTGACCCCATATGGGTCTTTCGATTTTTTTTAACGAGTCCAAATAGAGAAAACTCAGGGGTTTTTCATTTTTAGAGAGTCTAAAAAACACCTAAAGATAACTCCATAAGGTCCTTTTTCATAAATTAATCTAATGAGACCGAAAAAGTGATAACCTATTGCTCATCATATGTTTTCTTCAAATACTTTTATGAACATGAAAAGAACAAGATCGCTCGGCAATCTTTTCATTTTTAAGGATTGTGAAAAGAGCTTAAAGGATACTCCATAGGTTTCGTTTTTCGTGTCACCATTACGAGTTCAAAAAAATGACAAAATACTACTCGATTACGTTCTCATGGTTTTATGAGTGCGAGATAGAATTAATAATTTGATCGGAGTTTTTTCTAAAAAACCCTAAAAGGATTACATGCGACAAATATAAAAATAAACCAAAAAAGTGGACCCTTGTTCCAATGTTTCACCTCTAGACTTTTCAATCTGCAAAAATCAATCACTTGTAAAGTTGTTAAGACTTTAGGGTTTGGATAAAGCATAAAAATAATATAATATACAAATGAATAGTGATAAAAGTCAATAAAATAGGTAAAAAACCATATTTTACCATTTCATTTGTAACTTTACCCAAATATTTCTCCAAAGCCCTTTTTCACCTCTATTTTCAACTATTGATTGCGGAATGCACGGTGGATCATTTCACAAATCGTCTCCACAAAAGAGGTAATCTCCTTTTCCTTCATCTTTGCATGGTTTCAAAATTGATTTTCATAGGTTTTTCCTTGTTGGGTTCATCTTTTTAAATTTTGGGATGCAGTCATTGCGAGCATGTGCATTCGCATAGTGTGACGTCATCGTGAGCATGTGCATTCGCACAGTGCGACGTCATCGCATCCTACCTATAGTCGCTTGTCCAGTATGGTTGCCAATTTTTTTACCAGATTAATCGGTAAGTGCAGACACAAACAAATCTCCCTAGATCCCACTAGAAAATAGAACAAAACAAAATAGAATGCACACTTCGCCTCAAACTTCATTATCATATGAACTAGTTTAATGAGTTACAAGTGACATACCTTTTAAACGATGTTTGATCCTCGCTAGTGTCATCCTTTTAGCTCCTTCCTTGGATTTGTAGAACAGTAAGCCTATCCATGAATCACAAACCAACAAAGAGGGGAAACAAAGATATACGTATTCTAATGAAGTCTATGTATATGATCAAGGAATTATACAATAGAAGACAAGATGCTTGTATAGGGAAGAAATGCATTATTGTATTAAGTGAATAGAAAGTGGAGAATAAAATCCATGCCTTAATGTTGCAAGGTCCCCTTTCAATGGCTCTTTGCTTCAACACACACACCTTTGCTCCAAATGTCTTGAATAAAGAAGATCCACAATCTGACTTGAAGAACTAAAGCAAAGTTGTCAAGCATAATCTAAAGTAGAACTCTCCATACAAATCTTAGCATATTCAACCTTAGCCTTTTCCATGAGAGATACCTCTTTATATAGAGTGAAAGAGAGATGGATAAGGAGATTAGGATGATCCCGCCAAATCAGAGAAGCAAGTAAGATCCAAACCAATTGGAGGCCACCTCATCTTCTAGAAGATTCCCTTCTAGAACATTCGTGAAATTTGACTTTTCTCATGCTTTAAGCATCGTCGCACCCTATGAATAAGAAACATGTGATGAAGTCACAGCCCAGGTATAGTGCAGAGTGTGACGATTAGGGATATTTGCACCCCATGCATATACCAGGGTGTGATGACCTTCCTTCATATAGTTTTTAGCAGAGGAAAGCAAATCACTTTTGCCATGGAGAAAGTATCTTCTAATAATTTTTAGGGAACATGAACACATGTTGTCAGGTGATCACTGAGGTGAACAAAATAATGTGTAACAAGAGCATATGGAATAAATTTTCAAGAAAGTAGTGCTTATGTGTCTCCTCGCAATATTGAATGTTACAAATTCCACAATTATGGTTACATAGCTCGAAATTGCAAAAGCGCGATAGAGCCATACATGAAAGAAAACATTGATAATAGGTATAAGAAGGTTTGGAAAAGAAAAGAAATACAAGAAGAGAAGATGAATGAAGAACAAGTCCCATAGATCACAAGATTTGCAATAGTATGAGAAATACTAGAAAAGAAAGTGAAAGATGAACAAGTCTCAAGGATCATATTGTCAGAATCCACAGCTGTGCGAGATCATAATGCAGATAAGGTAAAGTAAGAACAGGTCCCAAAAATCGCACTCTCAAGATACATAGTAGTACAAGATCATGATGAATCCACATGCAGAAGGGAAGATGTTAGAATCCAGGAAGAAAGTGTCAGAATTCATGAAGATGATGGATCCACAGATGAAGAAAAAGACTACTTCGCATTAGGGTGGATTCATGCATTGTTTTGAGCCATTCGGCTTGGAGACTCCCAGGTAATATGAATATTTAACGGGGGGAGTCTATGTAGAAATTGTTAAAGTTCATAGATCTATCCTTCAGACAGCATGAAGTGTTTCAGAGTGATGTTACATATGTTTGATTCAAAGTGGTTTGATGGCAGAGGTATAGGATGTCCTATGACAGAATGGTTGGTTGAGGAACAAGTTTTAGAAAACACATCCATGTAGGTTTGAATGATATCAATTAACTCACATGAGGAATACCATTAGTACATTTTTTGATGCAGAGATTCATAGAAGACATATTAATGAAGGAATATATTTATTGTAAATTTGTAGATTTTTATTTGCAGTTTAGTAGACCAGTTGGCATAGATGTTTCAGTTTTAGATGCAGGTATGTGATAATCAGTTGCAACATATTCATATAAGTATTCAGAATAGTGAAGTTACAGATGGTTCACATGAAAAAGGATGGATTTGTAAGACACTTGGTAGGATTGGACAGATATATGTCAGTGGATGAGAGATTGTTTCAGAGATTGGTTCAGAGATTGATTTAGATAATAACTCAAAGATAGTTGGATAATTTTTATATGAAATATTTGAATGATTTTATATATGCCAATGATTTACAGGAGGAAGCACCAATGGAAAAAAAACTCCAAAAGTAAGCACGTATAGGAAGACCTACAGTTGATCTACATGATATCTTGCAGAGAAGTCAAGGGGAGAGAAATATTGAAACAAGATATCATAAGAGTGAAGATAGGGAGAGCAGCCCCAAGGAAAGCTCAAACAGGGGGAGCATCCCCAGAGAGAGAGTTACCATTTTTCCCAGGATTTCAAAGGGGGAGGGAAGAACAAAAGAATGAAGACATGGGGATCAACCCCAAGGAAAATACCCTTTGTCATTGATGTTAAAGGGGGAGAGATAGAAACATTTATGAGGAGAGATGGTGACAGGGGGATCATGAGCATGGTGTTTCCATGTCTAAGTGTTTCCATCAATTTTGGTGTTACCATCAATGCTAAAGGGGGGAATTCTTGGACAGTTGGTTTTCATTGATGTCAACCCTTGGAGAGTGATCTTAGAGATTGATTTCAACCTTTGGAGAATTCATGAAGACCCAGAGACGTGGACAATATTTTTGGATAGTTGGTTGTCACGTTATAGGTCTACCATTGATATTGACACATTTTTAAGTTATACACTTGGTATATGGTAGCACATGTATAGGATACATATGTTGGTGATGATGGTACTTGGTTGAGGTACACCATTGGTATTACTTGTTTAGAATATCTTATGGTACATGGTGTATGGCATGATATGGTATATCATTGTTGAAATGGTATAGATCATGGTACAGGTTGATTTACATGGTTGATGTGCATGGTTGGTACATGGTATGGTATAGGTGTTGATATGCATGGTACAGGTTCATACATGGTATGGTACAGGAACATATCTTGTGATGGTATGTTGGTGACTTTGTTACATGCTTGGTAGTGGCATGTGTTCATGACAGTGGACATCTAGTTGAGAGGTTCCCTTGGTATATGATCCATGTGAGAGGATTGAGTGACAAGTTGGTCATGGAAACCGCAATTGATCAAGGAATAAAGACATGAAGGTCAGTATACTTGCAGGTAAGACTATCATAGATGGATAGTATGTGTCATGTCATTTCCGATGATATATGGTACTCCACGTAGTTCCTCGCGGTTGAGGAGATATGTCTCTGTGAAGTTGGAGGAACCTCAAGAATATTCTAGAAGCCTCTTGAAGGTAATCAAGAAGCTTGACCAGTCAAAGTGATTGCTACAAGGGATTAATTTTTGAGAAAAAATTTTGAAAGATTAATTAATTATCAAAAAAGATTAATTGATTATTCCAGGGATAATTAATTATTGAGATTATTTTTCATTGATGTCAACCCTTGAGAAAAGTTGCATGTCGAAGTTAAGTGGCAGTAAACATAATATAATTAATTATTGGAGGGATAATTAATTATTGCATGAATAATCAATTATTGGAGAGATAATTAATTATTACAGGGAAAACCAAAGTGGAGTAAATAGAATATAATAGGTTGCATGTGAGTATCATGCCATCATGAGTTGCATGTCATTAAGAAATTTATTTTTATAACACATAGAAGAGTCCATTGCAAATCACTTCTATGTATTCACTTCTGAGAATACAAGCTGGAGAATTGACGCAGTGAGTCGAAGATAGAGAATTCAAGTGAAGTAAGAATCTTGTAGGACTCTATATCATAGAGAAGGGGTTTCATACATGAATTCCTTGAGTATATCCATGAGTTTCATGAGGAAAAGAACGGACATCCATGACCTGCAGTGAGGGAAAGTATGGATACAAGCAAGAAGAAGGTATACATAGTCACGGACTTATGAGGAAACGTTGTGGAAGATCGAGGATCTAAAGGCTCAGGTCATCTACAGTTTGAAGGTATGTATTTCTATGTGTGTTAAGGAGTTATTTTGGATAAATCAAGAACATGTATGTCTCAGTAATTGATAAGTTATTGATTTGGAGAATTCTCTTATGGATTTTGGAGTGAGGAATAAGTGGTTGCAGTCTTGATGAGATATCGATATCAGAAGTAGCATTAGAAGAGGTATTATAAGCAGCACCAGCAACAAGTTATCAGTTACAGTAGCAGAGGTAGTGACAAGGTTTTCTACAGTTATATCTCAGGGCAGTTGGATGGGGCAAGGAAAGGGGATTGTAGCCTCCTTCCTTTTGGATCCAGAAAATTAGGGAGTTGGATCTTCCTTCAAGTTGCAGCCTGTAAATAGAGGGTTCGAGCCTCCTTCTAGTTGTATCTAGATAAATAGGAAGTTGGTTCTTACAATGAATGTACGCTTTAACAAATAAGAAAAACAGTTTGTGTTTTTTTCCCAAATTGGGTTTCTACGTAAAACTTCGATGTACTATGTTTATCTATTCTTTATGCATTGATTTATGGTATTGATGCTATATTGAATTCTAATTGAATATAATTGAATATATATATATTGTGGTTAAAGAAAAAAAAGTACTAATAATGATTCACCCCCCCTCCCCTCTCAGTATTCCAACAATGGGTTACTTTTTCACTTTTTTTTGTGAATAGAAATTATTTTTAGTTTTTGATAAATACAAATCAGTTATAAATGTTTGTGTTTTATAATTTAAATTGTGTGTGTGTGTGCCTAAAAGTAATTTTATGTGAATAAAATATGACAACAACGATGAGTGCAGTAGTAGTAGTAGCAGCAGCTAGAAGAAAAATAATTTAATTCACAAACTACATATGAAAACCTCCATAGTGAAATTTTGTGGAGGTTTTTTCTTTGTGGAGAAAAAAATAGAGGTCACTCTTTGGTGCCTCTCATAATTTAGTGCATGGACTCAATCCTCTATCACTTCCTCAGTTTTATACCTTACATATCCTCCTCTGTGGGATTCTTGGCTTTCTCTAAGATACTATCCTCGTCATTCATGTAGCCATAATATGAACTAGCATCATTTTTCTTGTAAATTGCATACCTACACCACCTCTTCTTCACCTTGAGGGGGGTTATTGAATATGTCTTTGAGGATGGGGAGGAATTGTCTAGCCCCAGAAGTATCTATAACCAAGGCCCTTTCTGGTGGCACCAAGAACATCAAATGTGTTCCCTTTCAATTCCATCATCATGGCCCCTACTTTGGCATAATTAGGACTGCCAAGCTCTACAATCAGAGCTTCCTAGTGCCCCTTTTCCATGATCAACAAGAAATGACCCTGGTGGATTTATTAATTATAATACTATGTCATCATCAAGGATGACCTAATTTCCATATTATATATTTAATGGAAGTTAAGAATAACATTTGGAAAAAAAAATTAATGATCCATAATCTTTGTCGACATGCCTTATTGCTAAATATTAATCATTGCATTGGCATTGGCCTGCTCCTACATGATATCATCATGCATGTACTTAATAAGAATCTCATGTTTCTTCTTCTCCACAACCATGTGCTTGATTTTTTTCTCATCTACAATGGGCACATGGGAAACAAATGCTCGCTCCCTCTATTGCTAGTTTCCCTTGTCTTGCTCTTGATTGTCAACCTCCTCTTCCTTGAATAGGACCATATTAATGGAAATGACCTCACCTCTCTTGATCATCAACCTGGCCTCCATCTAGATAGAATCTATCCTCTACCACTCCCTCAATGCTCTGGCCCGCATCTCCTCCTTCATTGGTTGCTTGACTTTCTCCAAGATATTGTTCTCGTCATCCATGTAGCCATAATAAATGGCATCAATTCACTTGTAAATATTTGTTATGACTAGTACAACAACCTCCCTCCATTTTCCAAATTTCCCTAATAAAGATAATGAGTTCCTTTCAAAAATTGTTTTACCATTATATTGTCAATTAATATCTAGATTCTTAATTACCTTTAACTTTTAAATCAAGTTAAATACAAATAAATATCAAGTTAACATATTGTCATTAGTACATAATAAAGAAAATGAGTGCATTTTGCACCAAAAGTAGTATTTTAGTTACTTCAAACCAAATAGGATGTTGTCTTTAATTCAACATAGACTATTGATTAAGCAATTACAATATTTGGTGAAATCTTGTAATTGTTGAAGATAAAGAAAATAAATCCATATCCTCAAGCTTGTAAATTCATTATTTCTACATAAGTTTTCTATCATGATTTTATCTTAAAAATCCATGTTTGATTATAAGTTCTTTAGGAAGGAAAACCATCCAATTTGAACAGAAATTTCAAACCTATCACTTTGATTAGGGACAAGGATCAGTTGCATCAAACTTCAAGAGGAAGCATTCATGAGAAAAGTATAAAGGTTAAAGTAAGCATATGATATAAGGATGGTGTTTTTCATTTGTTAAAAAAGAAATTAAAATATGAAAAAGTTACTTTTATGATTTGTAAGATATCATTACTATGAGATCTCTTCTTGCCATAAACTCACCTACATTTGATATAATTTCTCTATCCATTTTAAGGAATAAATACTCTCTACTTGATATCATAACACATATCGTGTCACTCAAACAGTAATGACACATGAATCCCTCATGACTTGTTTGTTACACTTGGCCAAACATTTTTCAAATTTGAGTCTTACCTTTTCCACCTTGTTGATATGTGCCACAAATTTAGTGATTGAGAATAGAGGTAAACAAATCCAAACATAACAGGACTTTATGCAACAAAGTAGATAAGATTTTTTAGACAGAGCTGACTAAAACATAGAAATATACAAGAGGAGGTTATAGTAAAGCATGGAAATCAGGTTTGATCCTTTTGGAGTGGAATTGGTTGGCATACATCTCGAATGGAATATAATCCTAGAGAGAATGGATTGGAAGTAGTTCTTCAAGAGATTTGAAGGCCATAGTGAAGGGACCAAGGATATGTCTGAGACATTTGATGGGGAGTGTGCCCAGGTTGGTAACTTAAACATTCACATCTTTGAGAATTTTGTCTCTCAAATTTTAGGATTCTCTCATATAGGAGATAAATGATGCCAGAGAAACTTTTGGATCAAAATTGTGTGTGGAGTTATGAAACTTTGGGACGTTTCATAACTCCACACATGATTTTGATCCAGAAGTTTCTTTAGCATTGTGACGAAATGTGGAAACTTGCATACTTAGGAGATAAATGATTTAAAATAAACCAATTGATTTAAGAGCTTGGACTCATTTTGTGCTAAGAAATAGACAAAAACCAAATTTGGCTATAGGAGTACCTAAGGTTTGTTTAAAAATACCCTTGGAAATATTTAGTCTTTATGTAGTGGAAAAATCCCCCCTGCATACAGGTGGAACCCCCCTCAGCTGGGTTTCCTTAAGTTGAGAGGGTTCTAACAAATCGTACCTAACATTCCCATAATTATATGTTCTATGTACGTTTACGAGAATTTAAGAGAGAATAAGGGAAAGGTTGTTGCACCTTATTCCTAAAGTTCATCCTTGCTACTCCAACAGTTGAGCTCCAATCCAAATTTCCCTTGTGAATATGGTATGTGAGAATCGAATAAGTTCTCTCCTACTACTATATAATGTCAGATAATAGAGACTATACTTATGAAAACTTGAACACAAGCAAACATACACAACAAGAAATGAACAACATAGTTTAGGGAAATAGGCCAGGTTTCATTGATTATAAAGCATGAAGATACAATCTTATAGATATTGTTTCCCCTTCAAGTCTCCTCTTTAGCCCTTGAATTCGCACCTATGGATATTTTCTCTCAAGAAAAAGGATTTCACTCTCTTCATATTTTCCTCCTAAGTTTCTCTCAAGATCAACAATTTGATGCTTAGTATGGTCCCCTCATTTTACCATGAATGGCCTCATTATATAGAACTAGGGAGGATTAAACAATAGGGTAATTATGGATTATGGTTTAGGATTAGGTGCTTGAGGTTGATATTTTATTTATCCTCATGGTTATGGACCTCTCCCAACATAGGGTGGAAGGTGGTCGAACTATATTTCATGTGAAACAACCCAAACAAACGAAATCCTTCTTGAAACAACTCCTCTAGATATGTGGAAACCTCCCTAAATGAAAGGACACTACCCCAAAGTGGGAGACAGGGTGTCCTAGATTCCCCTCTATAACTGATAAAGGAAGGGAGATGCCCCCTATGCATGGGAAGCAGGGCATCCCTGGTCAAAAAAAGGCCAAAACGACAAGGTAAAAAGTGGTTTTTTGGGCTCCAAATGATGGGTTTTCTCCTCCAACTTGACGAGCTTGCAATAGAGAGTGAATTGTGCTCAAACCTAGTTTCATTTTTACACAAGATTGAAACAGAGAAAAACTATGCTTGGGGATGGTTTCATTTTTCATGAGCTTGAAACAAAAGTAAATTTTTCTCCAGTAATGACCCAACACAATGTCCAAAGGTTAGTTGTTACTTTTCCCCTAGCTTAAGAAGCTAGTGTCTCAACTCCAGAATGGTGATCAAAGGTTGGGGACATGCCCCCCAAGCTTTATTTCATCCACCGATTCTTCTCCTCTCCCCAATTTCTATGCCCAATAGACTCATGGGTACTAATAGGAGTGACACTTAGCAAAGTGAGATGTGACACTTGGTTAGGTGTGAAAAAAAGGTGTATAACAAATGCCCCCCAAAGTGTGAGGTCAGAAGATAAAATGATGGCTGAAACACTTTGCAAAAATTGTGTATCAAGGAGATGAACAAGGAGAACCTATCATAAGCTGCAAACAAACATGAAACAATATATATATATATCATCTCGAGGTAGGCATATTCATGCCCAGTACAAGCTAACTCAAAGCATAGTTGTCGACCAATACACTACGATCCATGAAAGTACTGAATAAGTATAATGCCACAAAACATACAATGTGGATCCATATATCCATGACATGATCAATTTTTAGCCACTAAAGAATACACTATCGATGCAGGAGCATCTCTCCATGTCATCCAGCCAGCCAGCCAGCCACGTCGAGAGCGTGCATTCAAAGCTGAAGAGAGAGGTGCATCCTCATTTGAATTTGAAATTGAATGTAATTAAATGTTGTAGGCTGGTGAGCCATAGAAGCCGTGCCTTTGTGCAGGTGTTAGGTAGATCAGCTTTAATGCTAGATCGGTTGAGATCTAGATCCAGATGCTGGACTAGACAGCCATTTATTGTAATTGAATAGGGTAGGTAGATCTGGAGGGAAGCGCTCGAAGAGCCCCCTCAGGTAAAAGAGATTTGGAGATCTCATTTTGAGATAGTAGAGACGAATGAGTTAGTTAGAGGAGAGAAGAGAAGAGCCAGAGAGAGCTTAGGAACACCATTGTAATTTCAGGCATTTGCCATTGTTAATATACAAAAGCAGTTTTTCCTGCATGTCATTATGTGTTATGTGGATGTCTGTGTGTGTTCTTTCATATGTTGTGAATGTATGTGTTTTAGTGCATTTGCAGGGAGTTTGTTTGATTTCCAGGGTGAAGGTCTTTGAGGTTTCATGCCAGGAGGGCGTGACAGAGTAATGCAGTCTATGAATATCGGTGCACTGAGGATGGACTTCTGAACACTGCGGGTTCAGAAAAAGGTGTGTTGAGGCACAAGAGCTGGAGTCAACAACTCGGGAGGAAGACCTTTGAGGTTGTTGAACACCTCAGGAGCCAAGGTTGTGTGGGAGAATACACAATTGCAGACAGAATATCTTAGGAGTTCTGTAGAGCTCTACCAAGTGGGCATTGAGCGTATGCGCTGCGGTGCATTTGAGGAAGGAACTCTGCTGGGAGTTCAAAGGAAAAAGAATCACTGAGGATTCTATGAAGCTCTGCCAGGTGGGCATCGAGCGAGTGCATAGGTGCATAGGAGAAGAAGATGGAACTGTTAAACGTTTTGTGAAAGGGAAGAAACTCTGTCAGGAGGGCATCGAGTCAGTGTGCAGGCAGGCACAGGAGAAGAGAACTCTTTAAGTTCCATATTGTGAAGGAAGAATCCACTGAGGGATCTTCATAGGGTTGTTGAACACCCTGCAGACTCAGCAAGAGGTTGCTTGAGTAGGAGATAGCCAAGAGGGCGTCAAATTCTCCATTTGTGGGAGAAGGAAGTTGAAGAAAAAATCCCTTAGGGGTCTGAGTGGTGGAGAAGCTCAGGGGGGACAGTGATTTCACGCACGAGGTCGTAACTGCGAGGAGTGCAGGGATTGAAGAACTCTTTGGAAGAGTTCAGAGTACCCAAAGTTCAGGAGGGTCAGCATTGTACACACGTTGCGAGGCTCAAGGTAAAAGGAGCTTGCAAAGAGAGAAGAGAAGACAAAGGTCGAGGCCTTTGGAACCTTGGAAACTCTCCCAAGTCTGGGAAGAAAGCGCAGAGGCTCAGAAGGGGAAACGACAACCATCGGATCGGTGGAGAGAAGAAGATCTGGACCGTTGGTTTATATGTCCAGGAGGATCTCAGGAGGAGCCCACAGAAGGAAGAGATTGTGGACCACCGGATCTCATTCAGAAATCCCTTCATCCATGGGATTGGGAGAAGGTGCTCAGATTTTAACCTCTGGAGCAAGCGCACAGGGAGAATGGATCTGAGTCGTTAGATCTAGCTCAGGATCGCCAGCAGCTGTTGGATCTGCAGAAGTTGTGAGGGAGTTAAGTCCTCGTGAACAAGAGGAGAAATCCTAACAAGAGGAGAGGCATCGGGATATCGGCACTCAGAGAATCGGAGTTCTTGAGGTCGTGAGAATCGAGACATCCAAAGTCTTGAAATGTCGGGAAGATCAGAGCCGTCTGTTTGCAGGTATACGTGGCAGAGATCGAGGCGTCGGAAGTCAGGAAATCGGCATTCCCGTGGACAAGAGATCGAGGAAACCCAGGTTGAAAACCCCGACATATCTGAGCCGTCCGTTCAGGGGGATAGGTGTCAGGAATCTGTATTGAGTTGGCATATCGTCCATTAGGAAATCGGAGTTCCTGAGGTCGAAAGAATCGAGACATCGAAAGTCTCGAAATCCCGGAGGAATCGGGATCGTCCATTTGGAAGGACGCGTGGCAGTGATCAGCGTCATCGGGAAAAGTTCCGACAAGGAAGTTGTCCATCGGTGTTTAGTTCATCGGAGAATCTGGATTCGGAGTTTCATGAGTCCCGTGAATATTTGCAACTGGAGTCGCGATATCGTGAAACGCGATACTGCGACAGGAAGAGAATAGTGTGGGGCCACAGAGGAGTCGGTGAGGAGGACAGGTGGCATCCCATATCGGGTATCGGGATATTGGAGATCCCAGGAGCAAAGAGTTCATGCATTTCGAAATCACGAACCCTGAAACCCCAACAAGGAGGAAAGCGCCATTGTGGGGGCCAGCTGTCAGCAGTAAAGGGAAAGGACTTGTGGATCGGGTTTTATAAGAGGATTCCAGCAAGGGATCTAAAGAGATAATTCAGCTCAGCAAAAGTGGATTTGTTTTGATCGATCATGTGAGCAGGAGAGCGCGACAAGGAGGTGGTAGCGCAGTCGGCTCTCGGCTGCATCAACTATGGAGATACGATATGACAAAACAACATAGCCACAAACCAATACAAAGTGGATCTATGTGACAGTATATATATGAGTGTCAAATGATCTCCAACACAACCTGGGAAAAGCACATAATAGAATGAGTTCCCAACCCAGGGTCTTCATTCGGATCCCGAAATGGTACGATTTTAGCCATGTGAATAGATTTCTTGATGTCGAACATGGTAGAAACCACTTGACTATCGATCATTAATGTATATCGTTAACAAGTGCGAGGGAAATCATTAGTGATGTCAATGACTGGATCCATCATCAGTGATGTCAATGACACCCAAGGTACCCTAGTACAATCCAACGGGTGTGAATCAATGAGTTGAATTTGAGCACTCGGTGGAATATTTCGATCAGAGGTCAATGATATAAACCCATTGTCGAAAACAAGGAAACCTGACATTGAGGCATGCAACCTCCAAGGTACTAATTGGTTTATAAGTATAATTACTAGATAATGTGTTGAAGTCGACAGGAATAGACTCGTCGAAGGAGGGCCATGATGTATCCCCCATCAAAAACATGAAACAAACGTAGGATAGTGATGAATAGTGATGCATCAAATGAGGATAGACTGACACGGGTATGAATATTGCAAAGCGGTTGTAAGGTTGATACTTCCCTTGAACATTGCGCAAAAAAACAATTGACTTGGAAGCATTTGACTTGATAAGGCAAGGATCCAAATATAATGTGATGATCACCATAGTGTGATGACAACCAAAGGTTCTATTTGAATGATTTAAAAGAGTAGACAGGTTCCATGTTCAAGGATGAAAAAAAAATGGTGCACTCCATCAAAACGGAACTGTGGAGAATGATTGACTCCATTGCCACCATAAAAACTGGAAAAGAATACAAAAAATACCGTACCAGACAGAAATCCAAACTGGAACGATTGCTTGAAAAAAAAACAATAAAAATGACACTAGCGCAAAGAAAATAGTTAACCTCTCCTCGCACGTACCATATGAATCTGAGATGAGCAAATTAGAGAAAGGCCTAAAATTCGCAGTCTCCCCAACCTATATCCCAGTCGAAAACATTATTTGTTGCATAGAAGTTAGCATCCAAAACCTTACAGATGAGGAAAAATATATAATTAGACAAGATTTTTCAATCATACTACGCAAGGAGAGACCTATGAAAAGAAACATAAGTAAAGAATAACGTGCATCTTTAAAGAACCTCATGAACAACGAGAACCTAGTTACCCTCAAAGAAGATAAAGGAGGCGCCACAGTTCTTATGGACCACAATGTCTATAAGAAGAAAATGATTGAACACCTGTCTGATATCGGTAGCTATAGGAAACTTCCCAACAACCCCATTAAGAATATCCTAATACAAGTAAATAAATCCATCAACGACTCCAACCTTGATGAAAGAACCAAAAAATGTTTAAACCCCAATAACGAGATCACCCCCAGAATATACGGTCTACCAAAAATCCACAAAAAAGAGATTCCTCTTAGACCCATAATGAACATCATAGGCTCACCAACCTATGAACTAGCCAAACATGTAGCCAAAATTCGTATCCCCTTAGTAGGCCACACTAACTCTTTCATTAAAGACTAATGATTTTATTAAAATCATTAAAAATGAAAAACTAAAACCACAAGACACCCTCATAAGCTTTGATGTAGTCTCCCTTTTCACAAAAATCCCCCTAAATGAAGTTATCCAGATTATAAAAGAAGTAACTGATCCAGAAATGGATAAACTAGATGAGGTTTGTCTTTGCTCCACATTCTTTAGTTACCAAGGAGAATTCTATGAACAAACTAGCAGTGTAGCAATGGGATCCCCATTATCCCCCATTGTTGCCAATATTTTCATGGAAAACTTTGAAAATAAATCCCTAGACTCTTTTCCCCTGAAACCATTAAGGTGGAAAATATTCGTTGGTGACATTAATGTACTCTAGCCCCACGGGAAAGAGGAATTCTGAAATTTCTTTCAACACCTAAATAACATCTCAGAAGAAATAAAATTCAATATGGAACTCTAAGAAAATGGTAGCATCCCCTTTCTAGACTTTCTAATCAATAGAAAAAGTGATGGGAATATAGGACATGCGGTCTATAGAAAAAAGACCCACACAGAAAACTATCTCCACACAAACTCCCATCACCACCCCAACCAGAAACTAGGTGTCCTAAACACTTTAGCCATAAGAATCTCTGATGAAACACACCTAGAACAAGAAAAAGATCACCTATCAAATGTCTTTAAAAACATAGGTTATAAACATAAATACATTATGAACGCAATAAATAAAGCCCTAGAAAAAACTAGCAAAAACCCTAACTCCCTAGAAAACTAGAACCCCAATAGAAATTCATACCTACCTTACATCCAAGGAGTAATCGATAAGATTGTGAAAGTCCTTAGAAAAAAGGAGATTAATACCTCCTTCAAACCACATGAAACCGTCAAACAAAATATGAGATCCGCTAAAGACAAACTTGACCCTCACAAAGGCAAAGGAATTTACAAAATAGAATTCTCCTGCGAAGAATGCTACATCAGTGAAATTGGTCGTTCCTTCCAGATTAGGATTAAATAACATGGATCTGGCATAAAGAATGAATGCATTTGCACCTCTTCCTTAGAAGAACACTCCCTTAAAACAAAACACCATGTTCACCTAGAAGACACCAAAATTTTGGCCAAAGAAGAACATCTCTTTAAACGACAGATTAGAGAAGCAATTGAAATCCGTAAACACCCAAGAAACCTAAATAGAGACAATGGCATAGAACTAAGTGAAAATCGGTTCCCCTTGATTCATAAAAATAAGAAAAAGAACAAATAAGTGACTCTTAAACTGACCATTCCCTTAAATTTAATTTTAATTAATATAAAATTTTATTACCTAAATAACACCATTTAAAAAAAAAAAAAAAAAATTCTAATATTAATTTATTAATAGCACCAACAAACTCGATAAATAAACCCTGACTTGAAAACACTAATCAAAACCTAGTACAACTTTATCTATTAAAAAAATTAATATTTACTGATAACCTATAAAACCACTAACAATTCTTCATTAAATAGCCTTTCTTCATTTTAATTAATATAAAACTTTCTTATCTAAATAACACCATTAAAAACATTTTAATATTGATTTATTTTATTATTCACCTTTATTAATAGCACCAATAAACTCAATAAACAAACCCTGACCTAAAAACACTAATTAAAACCTAATACAATCTTATCTATATAAAAAACTTAACATTTACTTATAACCTATAAAACTGCTAACTTTTCTCCATCAATAACCTTTCTTCATTAGTAAACCTAGAACAATAAAACTTATTAAATACACCTTTAATTAAATGATTACCAATATTTAAAAAAAAAAAAATTAGATAAACCCTATTTTTTTAGAAAAACCCTAAATAAACCTAATCTAAAATATTCACCAAAGACTTCAGCCGACACATAATTCTCCCCTCACCTTAAGTATTTATAACCAGCTCTTCTCACCAATTAAAACCCAAGCTTCTTGTCCTGAAGATGGATCCTGATATGGATCTGAAACGTTGACAATACTGTGGTATCTTTGAACACGCCTGAAAAAACTCCTCACCACAGAAATCTCAACAATAAAATGCCATAATGTTTCAAAAAATTGACCCACTTTCCATATTTTTTCCCCACCATGATTGACAAGTATATCTTTTTTGTTTAACAAGCTCGAGGAGGATAACATATGCTCTGTATAACTCATCTTCGATGAGTCCCTCTTCCCATGTTTAATGAATCAGAAGAAGTAACGGTTTGATCCCATATGGGTCCTTCAATGTAAAGTTTTATGAGTCCAAAGAAGGTAAACTCTGTGGCCTTTTCATATTTAGAGAGTCTGAAAAGATGTTAAAGAAGACTCCAGATGGAATTTTTCATAAGTTCAGTCTCCTAATCCCGAAAAAGTATAAAATAATACTCAGGAGAACTCTCTTAACCAAGATGTTTAGGTTGTTATTTTTTCGTAACTAGTCTAATGAGATAGAAAAAGAGATAAACTATAGCTCAATAGATGTGCTTTCTAATTCACTTTAACAAGCGTGAAATAAAAGAGGATCACTCAGAAATATTTTCAATTTTAAGGAGTTTGAAAAGAGCTTAAAGGAATCTCGCAAAGAGTTCCTTTTTCATATATTTAGTCTTTCAAATCCGAAAACAGGGCAAACCAAACATCAAAATATGCCCTTTATAATCCTTTTAATGAGTGTGAAAGGAAACAATTGCACTCGAAAATATTTTCATATTTGGGGAGTTTGAAAAGAGCTTAAAGGAGACTACAAAGAGTTCATTTTTCATATAGGTTTTACGAGTCCAAAAAATTGATAAAAGTATACTCGGTAACCCATTCTCATGTATTTGCGAGCACAAGAAAAAACAAATACTAAGCTCGGTTGTGTCTACTTCATTTTTTAACGAGCTTGCAACAAAGCGTAAACTGTGATCGAAGGTAGTTTCATTTTTACACAAGATTGAAACAGAGAAAAAATATTCTTGGGGATGGTTTCATTTTTCACGAGATTGAAACAAAAGTAAATTGTACTCTATTAATGACCCAACATAATGTCCAAAGGTTAGTTGTTACTTTTCCCCCGGCTTGAGAAGCTAGTGTCTCAACTCTATAATGATGATCAAAGGCTAGAGACATGCCCCTTAAGCTTTGTTTCATCCATCGACTCTTCTCCTCTCATCAATTGTCATTCCCTATAGACTCTTGGTTACTAATAGGAAAAGGTTCAATGGAGAGGGAGGAAGAAAAAGGATCAACTGACCCAGGTGGATGAAATGAAGGTTCAGGTTCAAGTTCCAACGAAAGACTTGACTCAATAGGAGAGGCAACTATTTCATTTTTTAACGATCTTGACACAGGAAAAGAACTATGCTCATATGGATCTATTTCATTTTTTAACGATCTTGAAACGGGAAAATAACTATGCTCATAACCTATGGTTTTGATTCCCATACCTTTGTTTCATTTTTAACAAGCTTGAAACAGAAATGGGAACTATTCTCGTACTCCTTTGGTTCATTTTTAATGAGATTACCATAGAGAAGAAAAAATATGCTCGTCAATAGTTTTTTTTATCATGGCTTCCAAGAGGACAAAGCTCTTGAAGGAATACATGTCAAGGGACCTATCTCGATCATGGATTCCAGGAGATCTTCATTGGATGGAAGAATAACACTCTAGCAGGAATACATGTCGAGGGCCACAATAGGGGTAAGGATATCAGTCTCTAATATCCCTATTGAAGATATCAACATGTACACTACTGGATCTAAGTCAAAAGAAGTCAATTTGCATATAGTGTGAGGCTTGTTTGCATCGATAGTGGAAGGCATGGGACACATCGTCATATAATTAAATTGTGGTGGGGGTGATACCACCTGCACATAAGGACAATTTAGGGAAGGTTGGTGTTTGGAATTCAAATTAGGACCAACAAACGAAAGCTAATCGATAGTCATAATTTTTCCATTATGAGGGAAATATATGACTTGAAAGAGAGTGGACACAATAGTTTTCATGGCATAGACATAAAGTATCCCAAGGAGAAAGTAAAATCCAAGGGGTCATGAACTACCATAACATCAATATAGATGGTTTTCCCTCCTAAAGTAATAGGAAAATGTGGAAGGATCCCTAAAGTTTCAGTGATTCATTTGTTAAAAGATAAAATATTTTGGGTAACTGACACAAGTTGAAGATAACCTAAATATTTCCAAGAATTTGAGGATAAAATACTAACAGAAGCACCTTCGTCAACAATGGTCTGAGGAATGTCCCTACCACAAACTTGAACAGTGATTTGGAAAGGTACGTAGGAAGGAAGATGAGGTCCAATTAGCCCATGCCAATCAAAAAAAATGATCTCACTACTTGGAGGGGGTTCCATAGTAGAAGGATAAACTCCCCCTTGTACAGGAGAATTAGTATTAACAAGAAAAATGTGAGAGGTATCGACTTCACTCTCTAACGGGAGAGTGTGATCGACTGATGATGGGATCAGATCAATCAATGTGTGAATATCACTCTCTAAGGGGAAAGTGATATCGGTCGATGATGGGATCGGATCGATCACTTGGTGAATTTCACTCTCTAAGGGGAGAGCAGGATCAACCGATGATGGGATCAAATCAACCACTTGGATTTCACTCTTCAAGGGAAGAGTGGGATCGACCGATGAGGGAACCAAATTGACCAGTTTAACTTCACTCTTCGAAGGAAGAGTGGGATCGACCGATGAGGAAACCATATCGACCACTTTATAAACCAATGATAGGTCCGGAGAGAGATTGCAGTAAGCAGTTGGAATTTGTGGTTGAGAAATAGTGGTGTCTTCCAACAATTTTGAGGCTTCATCTATATGAGGGAAAAGGTGATTTTGATGACTACCTTCACATAACCTACAAGGAAACTGGACTCTACTTTTCTTTTTCCCAACATTACTTTCACTAGTTGACGGGTTTTCACCAACATGACTTGCAATGGTTGATGACACAAGTTGTTTGGAACTCATGGACCACACGTCTAAGACCTTTGGAATACCAGGGAAATCCTTAAGAAGGTGGTAACCCTTACAAATCCTACAAGGGTATTTGGGCTTGTAATTTGTCTTGGTAGGATTATGAACCTCATCAATATTCCTAGCCTGATTGACAATAACTGGTTGATTTCTTCCAACATGCACTACATTGGTTGGAATTTTGGCCCCTTTCTTATTTTCTTTCTTCTTAATCTTCATTTTCTTCTTCTTCTTATCCACCTGGTTACTAGCTTCAAAGCTTTCACTAGGCAAAGGACAATAAATGAAAGAGGACACAACAAGAGAAGAAGGCTAAGGGTCAACATGATATGGATTTTCTTGGGGTGAGGGGGTTGCATTTGAAGGACCAATAGCATTCAAGATCATCGGAGTGGAAAAACACCATACCGGTAAACCAATAGTGAGTCTGGGAAGACTCAATGTGGAAATATGAGGACCAACATTTCCAAAAGAAGGAAAAATGAAAATTTCCCCAAGAAAAGGGGTTTCTTCATTGGTATTTCTAGGAACTGATGCCATATACCTAGACTCAACCTAAGGTACACTAGGGAAAACAAATAGCACATGCTAAAAAATATAGGAAGAAAACATGCAAAGAAAAACCTTCTCACAGTGAAAACACTAGTTGGTGATGAAATCCAATGTCACAGGATCAATATGAAAAGGGTTTGAGATAGGGCAGGTGGAAAAGTTACGTTGGTGACTTGCTTAACAGACTTACACCCTAGTGCAAGTTCCCACACAGCACAACCGTGGGTTATTGTCCAAGGAGCCCGAGTGAGTTTGACCAACATATGTTCCAGGTAAAGAAAATACTTTCCCCTTCATCGCCACCTTTTTTATGGGCCCTAAATATTGCAGCCACTAATATCACCTCTTACAACAACAAAATCCTAGGGAAACAATCGAAAAAATGGTATGCATGCAAGGGCAAGGCCGTTTTAAGACTCTAAATCCCCTTGAGAGGTTCCTCTCATGGAGGTGTTATCCTATCAAGTGATCCCCAAGTGTCTTCCAACACTATTTGTAATACACGAATACCACTCCACCAAGACCAACAAAGCGAGGTTAGTTGCTCCATTGGCCCCAATGTGACCTCATTATTGACCCTTGTGTGAGAAGGGCTACCCAGGACAATGATGCAGCAAATGGATTTCTCTCCTTAACTCAAGATTCTGTGCTTTTTTTGTAGCTTTGGAAAGTTATCTTCACCACCTATTCCAAATCCCTACACTTAGGTTAATGTAGGTTTACAAATCCCTAGAAAGAAAAGTTTCTAAATATATTTTAATTATCGCTAATTTTATGGTTGTTGTTTACTCGGGATTATGGAAGTGAAACTGATGATATTTGGATTCGACTCTTAAAACCATGCAAATGAAAATGAAATGAAAAAATTTCAATTTCAATGAATGTTAACTATGGAAAGGAGAAGAGTTTTTTTTTCCATTCCCATATGCATAAACCCAATGCAATCTACCAAATGCAAACTATAGATATGCACCACCCAAAACTTTGAATGCAAAACACTCATTTTGTTTGATTCTAGTATGCAATGAAATCAAATTAAATGAAAGCTCTTAATGCTTCTTTACATTCAATCAAAATGAAAGGATCAAATGCAAATACAAATAGACATGAAGCAAAAATAGATTCAAACAAAACATGCACTCACAATGAGATCAAGTCAAATGTAGGAATGGTTCCAACACTTGTTCGATCAAGAAGTCAAAATGTGAAATAAATGAAAATCGCCTTTTTAAAACCTCAAATTCCAAAAAAAAAATGTTAATGGCCAATTTCAAGTTGCAAACGAGTCCAGTAATGATCTTGACAAAGAGTTTGTCAAATAAAACAAAACAAGAAACTCAACAAAGCAATTTGTGAAAATATCCAAATAAAAGAAGATAAGAGATAATCAAATGGAAAGAGGAAACAAAAGGAGGTGAAAATAATAATAAGCGCAATCCTTTCAATCAAATAAATACTTTACCAAACATATAAGACCTCGAGGGTAAAATCAAAGCGAAAAAACCCAAAAAACAGAGCCAAAAAAGGCCTAAAACTGCCCCTGGAAGGAGAAGGACGCCCCCCAACAATGTTGACAAAGTGTCCCAAGGGTATGGAAACCCCCTAATAGAATAGAGAGGAGTTTCCAAGATTTTATGTAAAGGTTTAACAAGGGGTGTCCCTAAGGCAGAGATTCTCTTGTTGTAGGAAAATCCCACTACAGACAGGTGAATATCACTTTGGACTCTAGACCCCTATACCAAGACAAAAAATTGCAAATGGACATTAACATTCCTTTGAATCTAACTAACTAATCAGAAAGAGAAGGAGAAGGAAAAAAGTTTGATTCACCTTATTCCAATGTTTGTCCTCATTGCTCCAACTTGAACTTGATCTTTGAGCTCCTTAACACTGTTTGACACCTGCAATGCAGTGGACAACAAGACAAAGAACTCCTACTCTAATCTATAAGATTCGTCCAATCAAATCCATCTATAAGACAAACATATGTAAAGAGACATAGGTTAGAAGGAAATAGGCCAAGCAATATATTAATGAGAACTCTTAAAGAAATACTTACAGACTGTAGATGCAATTGCAACAACTTTCCCAAGTCCTCCTCGTCCATCCCTTGCACAAAGCTTCTAAAATCATAGGTTCGATATCCTAAATCTTTCTCCCAATACCATAGGTTTGATACCTCAAATCTCCACCATCATTCCCTTCTCCATGGAAATCCCTCATTATATAGGATTTGGAGGCTTAACCACCATGAAGAGGATCACTCATCAGATCCACTAAAAAGAGATCTGAAAGATATTTAGGGAGAAAATATCTCTTAAGGATTTTAGGGAGGAAATATCTCTCAAGGATTTGAAGGAGGAAATATTTCAACCATCCATGAGATCCTCCACCTTCCCTAAAAAAATAGGAAACCAAATGTGAGGTGGATTCTCACACTTAATTAATTTCTTTTTCATGAATATTAATAATAATTCATATGCACTTGGTATTTTGGCCTTCATGTAATATATCCCTCCTCCACATTGACTAGGGATTGTGACATACGTTATTCCATGGTGTCAAGGTGTATGATACACGTATATGACACTTACGACACTTAGGGAGAGGTACCTAGGTGTGCAAATTTCATGTGTAACAAAATTCCCCCTAAAGTGTGAGGCCAAAAGAGAGAATGATGGCCAAAACACTTTACAAATATTTAATGCAAGGGTGTGGAGTTGGAGAACCTAGAAGAAGTTGTAAACAACCATCAAACAGTATTAAAAAATGTTTCATTTCTGAGGTAGGCATACCTATGCTTGAAATACGAGATGACTCAAAACACAGCCATTGATCAATACACTACGGATCCATGAAAAATATTTACTAAGGATATGGCCACCAAAGATACAATGTGGATCATTACCTCCATGACATGAACTGATCGTAGCCACAAAAAATACACAGTGGAGCTACAAGATGATAAAACATAGCCACAGACCAATATAATGTGGATCTATGTGATAGTTTATACATCAGCATGCTCAAATGATCTCCTTCGTAGCCTGGGAAAAGTAGTTTAATGAAGTGAATGCTCAACCCAGGGTCTTCGTCCCAATCTTGATGTTGTACGAATCTAGCCATGTGAATATATGTTTTGATGTCAAACATGGTAGAAACCACTTGATTATCAGTCATTGAGGTAAACCGTTAACAAGTGTGAGGTAAATCACCAATGATGTCAATGACTCCCAAGGTACCCTAGTACATTCCAGCGAATGTGAAAAAATGAGTTGAGTTCGAACATTCGTGGAATCATTCGATTAGAGGTCAATGATGTAAACCTATTGTTGGAGGTGAGGAGGTCTGCCATTGAGGCATGTAGGTCCCAAGGTACTAACTGGTTTCTAAGTCTAATTCTTGGATGATGTGTTGAAGTTGACAGGAAAAGACTCGTTGAAGGAGGGCCTTGATGTATCCCCCATCATTGACACAAAACTGACACAGGAAAGTGATGTAAGATGGTGAATCAAATGAGTATGGACTGACATAGAAAACAAAAACTGGAAATATTGTAGATGGATGGTTTGAAGTGAAACTTCCTTTGAACATGATGAGGCACGACAAATGACTTGGAAGAATTGAGTCGATGAGTACCAAAAATGTAATGTGATGACAATAAGAGAATTATTCAATTGGAAAAAAAAGTATGGAGACACATGGAATTGGTATGACTCATAGAAAAGTAGATTACCCAACTGTAAGACGAGACGCAAACAGGTGCCATGTTCAAGGGTGACAAAAGCAGCCATAAAGGATTCTCAAAAAACTTAACCCACTTCCTTCAATTTTTCCCCTACCCAGATAGATGAGTACCTCTTTTTAATTTAACAGGCTCGAGGAGGGTAACATATGCTTGATATAACTCACCTTCAGTAAGTTCCTCTTCCTTTGTTTAACGAACTAGAAAAAGTAAGGGTTTGTTCCCATATGGGCCCTTCAATGTGTAGTTTAGTGAGTCCAGAGAAAGAAAAAATGGTGGTTTTTCATGTTTAGAGAGTATGAAAAGAACTTAAAGGCAACTCCAGGGTTGTCCTTTTTTGTAATTTTAGTATCACAAGGCCTAAAAGGAGATAAACTACCACTCGAAATACACCATTTCAAACCTTTTAAAGAGTGTGAAAGGAAGAAAGATCACTCAGCAATCTTTTCATGTTTAGAGATTCTGAAAAGAGATTAAGTGAGACTCCAGGGAATTCATTTTTCGTATAACCTTTACGAGTCCAAAAAAGTGATAAGAGTTTACTCGATCACATTCTCATGCATTTACAAGCATGAGAAAGAACAAAGACTAAGCTCGGTATTGGTTTCATTTTTACACAAGCTTGAAACAAAATTAAACTATGTTTGTAAATTCCCAACGTAATTTCCAAAGGTAGGGATACCCATGGATGGTTGGTACTCTGCCCCAACTTGAAAAGATAGTGGTTTAACTCCAGAATGGTAATCAAAGGCTAGAGACATGCCCCCCCAAGATTCAATTCATTCATTGACTTTGAGGTATTCACCAATTTATGTACTAGATGGAGAAAAAGGATAAGGGTGGATGAAATGAAGGTTCAAATATGAGACCTAATGAAAGACTCGACTCGACATCTACGAGATCTAGCTAAAGACTCGACTCAATATCTATGAGATATAGAGAAAGACTCGACTTGACAGGAGAGGTGCCTATTTCAATTTTTAATGAGCTTGACACAGGAAAATAACTATGCTCAAGACCTTTGTTTCATTTTTTAATGAACTTGCCACAGAGAATCAAAACTATGCTCAAGGCTCTAGGTTCAATCCCCAAATTTTTGTTTCATTTTTTAACGAGACTTTTACAAAGAGGAAAACGATGCTCATAGCATATGTTTCTTTTTTTAACAAGCTTGCCACAGAGAATTAAAACTATGCTCAAGACCTTTGTTTCATTTCTTAACAAGCTTTCCACTAAAAAGTAAAACTATGTTCAAGACCTTTGTTTCATTTTTTAACGAGCTTGCCATAGAGAAGCGAAAAATATGTTTGTGACTTCTTCTTGATCATGGTTTCCAGGAGGACAATTCTCTGGAAGGAATACATGTCAAGGGACAAACATCAATCATGGATTCCAATATATCTTCGCTAGATGGAAAAAAATCGCTCTGGAAGGAATACATGTCGACGGTCTCGATAAGGGTTGGGAGATCTGACTCTAATAGCCCTATCGAAGAGACGACCATGTCAACTACCGTATCTAAGTCAAGAGAAGGGTGATATTCCATCTCGTGTGAGTTTGAATGCATGGGATAGGTCGTTACATAATTTCCCACTGCGGGGTGGACATCGCTGGCATGTATGGACCATTAAGGGAAGGCGGATGGTTGACCATCAAATGAGGGTCAAGGAATGAAATTTGGTCGATCGGTACTATGTTTCCATTGTGAGGGAAACGCATCACTCGAAAGAG
This sequence comes from Picea engelmannii, assembly GCA_009831015.1. Classification (NCBI taxonomy): domain Eukaryota; kingdom Viridiplantae; phylum Streptophyta; class Pinopsida; order Pinales; family Pinaceae; genus Picea; species Picea engelmannii. The sequence continues at coordinate 687,709 of ML778525.1, forward strand.
AGTGGACACAAAATCTCTCATAATTTATACATAGTCTCACCCAAGGAGCAGGTTAAATTCCAAGGTCATGAAATACCATCACATCGACGCAAACCATTTTTCCTCCCAAAGTAACCAGAAAATGAGGAAGGATCCCCAAAGGTTGACTGACTCTTTTTTCAAATTTCAACAGATTCTGAATCACGGGTGCAAGTTGTGGTGAACCAAAATCTTTCCAAGCATTCACGGATAAGATGCTAACACAAGCACCTTCATCTATCATAGTGTTAGGAACATTCCTATCACAAACCTATGTGGTGATTTGGAAAGGCACGTAAGAGGGAATACGGGGTTATGTCAAATGATTCCAATCAATATAAATCATTTGATTGCTCGAAGGGGGTGCCATCGGGATAGGTGGAGTGCCCCCTTGTCTGAGTGAATCAATATTAATGAGGTAGACCTGAGAGAATTCCTCACTCTTTGAATGAGGAGTGGGATCGACCGATGATGGGACCGGATCGACCACTTTGCTTTCACTCTTCAAAGGCAGAGTGGGATCGACCGATGGAGGAACCGGATCAACCACTTTGGCACTCTTCATAGGAGGAGTGGGATCAATCGATGACAATACTGGATCAACCACTTTGGGTTCACTCTTTAGATGAAGAGTGGCGCTTACCGATGATGAAAATATATCAACTAATTTGGTTAGTGGTTCAACTGAGGATGAAACTAGATTGACCACCTGATCAACCGGACTGACCGGGGATGAAACCGGATTGACTAGTCCATCAACTAACGATGGGTTGGGAGAAATGTTATGATAACCAGTTGGAAATTGAAGCTTTTCCAAAAGAGAAGAATCATCATCCATATGAGGACAAAGGTGAGAGTAATGATCACCTTCGCATAACATGCAAGGAAATTTGACAGTTCTCTTCTTCTTACCAACCTTAACGTCACTAGTTGACGGGGTGTCACCAGCATGTCTAGTAGGGGTCGATGATGTGGAATACCACATTTCTAAGACCTTGGGAAGACCAGGGAAATCCCTCGGAAAGTGGTCACCCTTACAAAGACTACAAGGGAATTTGGGTTTTGGATTCTTTGTTGTACTCTTATCGACCTCCTCAACACCCCTAGTATGATTAACAGTAGCTGGTTGCTTGGATCCAACATCCGATGTGGTTGGAGGCTTGGTCATTTTTGAGTTCTTCTTCTTCTTCTCTTTATGTCTCTTCTTCGTCTTATCAACCTGGCTACTTGCTTTAGAGATTTCACTAGGAAAAGAAGGAGAAAGGGAAGGAGACTTAACGGGTGAAGAAGGAGAAAATTTAACATGAGGTTGATGTGTGGGTGGTGTGCTTACATATGAAGCACTTGTTGCATTTGATATTATTGGAGTGGAAAAAAACCACACCGGTAACTCAATTGTGAGACTTGGAAGGCTCAAAGTAGTGATGTAAGGAGGACCAATGCTTTCGTAAGAAGGAAAAACAAAAGGTTCCCTCGGAGTAGGGGTTGTTTCATCGGTCATTCTGGGAACTAACACCATTAAATACAGATCCAACCTAGAGTCTGGTAAGGAAAAATAAACAACACATGCTAAAAATCTAGGAATAAAATAAACAAACAAAACCTTCTCACAAGGAACGCACTAGTTGGTGATGAAGTCCAACGTCACGAGAAAAATGTAAGAAGGGGATGAGATAGAGCGTGTGGAAAAGTTACGTTGATGACCTGCTTAAAAAACTTACACCCTGGTGCAAGCTCCCACACATTATCGTGGGTATACCCTCCAAGGAACCCAAGTGAGTTTGGCCAACGTCGATTCCAGGTATAGCAAAGACTTCCCTTCACTATCACCTTGTGTGAGGACCCTAAACATGATGGCTACTAAGGACACCAACTCATAGTCAGCCTCTGGGTGGGTACAGTCAACAGTCCAGTGTGAACGTATGGGCAGGATAACAAGTCTAAAATCCTTCAAGAGAATTGAGGACAAGTGGACTGGTATAAATCTAGAGGACCCCGAATGGATTCGAAATTCACAAAGCACCGAGACCAAATGAATATAGTTGGACTTCAAGAAGAAACCCCAATATATGATCTGAATACTACGAATGGTTAAACCTCATAGGGATGATCTTTGTGGCTCTCCCGAACACGACCTTGTGCGTAACCCCTATGTGATAGGGGGATCCTAGCTATTCTTATACTAAAATTGGATTTACTCTCCCTATCTCAAGATGCTAAGTTTGTTTGACAACTTTGGAAAGTTATCCTTTCAACCTATTCCAAAGCCCTACAACCTAAGCTAATGTAGGTTTTCTACCAGAAAATGTAAAAATGTCTAATAAATTTTAGTTTAGCATTTGATTTTTAAGGTTTTTGTTTACTCACGAGGAAAATGGCATCAACTAAAATGATGTTTTGACCGACTCTAAACAATGCAAAGAATGAGAATGCAAATATTTCACTTCGATAAAAGTTGTCTTACGAGAAGGAGAAAACGTTTATCATTCCAGGATGCACAATGTCCCAAACTTTTATCAAACTCATCAATATCAATATCCTCAAGAAATGATCCAAATATATTGTACACCAAGACACGATTCTGCCCCCCCC
>ML778525.1:701358-772818 GCA_009831015.1 Picea engelmannii
TGGCCTAAAGCCGACATAAATAAAATAACATTACTAATCTAAATTACAACTAATGGCCTAAAGCCGACATAAATAAAATAACATTACTAATCTAATATGCCCCAATTAAGTGGTAATGAGCCAATATTAGGGCTTAACAACAACTTCTTAAAAACGCCCCTTTTGAGGGCACATGCACCCTACTCCACTACTACACGCGTGTATACGCTAGCTGACCCACTACAGCCCACGTATACCTACAAAAGCACGAAAAATGGAAAGGTGTAGACGAAACTCACAGTTTTGGGTAAGTTACCTAAACCATTTGACCTTCCATAGCTAGTCACTCAAACAATACCTAGCCCTTTCTAGCCTATAAAATAAGCGGTAGGGGTCCCATTTGGAAGAGGAAAATAATGGTAAATAAACTCTACCCGATTTTGCATTCCCTTTTCCCCAACCTTATGCAACTAGTGTGTGAAGAGAAGCATATACAAAAGCAGTTGGAGCACAGTTGAAGAGGATCCCAGGACCATATTCGAGGATTAGTGGTCGATCTCACTATTGTAAGGTTACTCTTGTGAGATTAATAAAAGAAGTACTTTTCTCTTCCCGCCATATGAGATTGTTAATGTTTAATATTGATTATATTTTGATAGAATCTCTAACCCATTAGTCCATAGATCACATGCATGTTTGGAGTTCTTTGTTTGTCTATTTGTGAATGCATGTCAGCTTTGGGAGGAGATTTGCAGTCAAGGAGCAACCGAACATTAAAGGATCGACATCAAACATGGAAACTAAGGTACAGTAACTTGATCTTTTCAACCTTGTATTTACATATGAATAATGGGGTTTATAATTGGGATGATGGTAAGAAGTAGGAGACTTTAGGTCATTTCTTCATGTATTACAGAACCCTTAATGCTAGTCTGTAGGGGGATTTCCCACCCACAACAGAATTGGTGACCATACTGGGGAGATCTCTAGAGTTTTGGGGGATAATTTTTTGGGTTTTTTAAATTGGTTTTATTACCTTTTTTATGAGTTTTTGCAAGAGTCTGAGCTAGTAGGGATTCTGGTCTTCCATACCAATACTCCCTTCTTTCTTCGCTTGATTGGCTTTTTTCTTTTCTGGGAAGCTACAGAGGCATACGCGGCCTGTACAAGGCCTACACATGTATACACGCGCCCTACCTTCATACAGACCGTGTGCATACACTGGCTGATGAAGTGTTAGTTGCGTGTCTGAGTTCAGAAAAAAAAAATTTAAGAAAGGCAGTCATTGATGCAGAGAGATCCTTTCTATCACCCTGCAAGGTCTCTCCACCTGACCTCCTGTTCACAGGATCGATTCTAAAACCCTTATGTTGAGCCGAAGCGTCTCTTTAGATTCCCTCAGGAATCTCTGCTCAATTACCCGATCCACGGGTCCTTATTTACCTTCCACGGCCTTCAGCACTTGACCGTGGTTATCCCCGACTCTGTATCGGGGTTCGGGGTTTCACGGTTCTCGCTGTCGAGAACTCCTCGCCTCTCCAATCCCCGATTTTCGATGAGCTCTTTTCACACACGAGCCCTCCTGAGCTTAGCTCCTGTCGCATATGACCACGCCTCCGCGACCGTGGCCTCACTTTCCTATTGGGAATTCAATCCTCAAAACCCGATGCGCCCCTTTATGCGCTAGCCCTCCTGACTAGAGCATGGCCCATATCACCTGTCTCCGTGTGACCGCAGTCAAGTCCCCCTCATCATAGATTCGGCGTTTGTAATTTCAAAGTGCACATGCCCTTTGGATCCGCGATATGCCGATCTTCGACTCTTCCTAGGTCCCTGACACGCGTCCTGTCTGAGATCTACGATTGTGATTTCTCCTCGCAGCTCCTACACATGGTCCTTTGACACCTGTCTTCCACTATCTTCTGTCGAGGCCCACACGACTCCTCCGTCGGGATATCACGAATCACGACTTCGAGCTGTAAGATTTTCTTGCCTCCGGAAACTCCGATTCCCGATCCCCGACTTCCTGGGATCTCCTGACACGCGTCACGCACAATGGACGATCCTGATCCGATCGGGAAATCACACTTCATGATTCTGCTATGCACGAAACCTTTGCTCCCTGGATCTCCGATATCCCGATTCTCGACTCTCCCTAGATGTTTGACACTTGTCCTTCACGTCGACTCCTGTCGCGGCTTTTCCCCGGTGCGCTGATGGTTGCCACGCGTCCTCCTAGATGGACGATCCTGATTTCATTGGGATTTCGAGACTTCCAATGTCCCGTTCCTCTTGTCCTCAGAAACTCTGATTTCCCGATGAATGCTTATGCCAACGGTCACTTGGTCTCCGACACCTGTCCCTCAGATGGATGGCTCTGATCTTGTCGGTGTTTCGAGACCTGTAAGTCTCGATGCCCGGTGCCTTGGTTCTCCGGAACGGACGATCATGCGACACGTGCCCCTCCTCAGATAGATGGCTCAGATTAACTCTCGGGATTTCGAGACTTTCGAAGTCCCGGTTCTCTTGTCCTCAGGAGCTCCGATTTCCCGATTTTTCGACTTTCGTCTGATTCCTAACACCTATCCCTCCTTAACGGACGGCTTCGATTATATCAGGGTTTCACCTAGGATTTTCCCAATCTCGTATCCATGGAATGTCGATTTCCTGATGCGTCGAACGCCGATGGCGCTTGATCTCTGCCACGTGTCCTCTGCCAACGGACGGTCTAGATCTCTTTCGTTGTTTCGGGATTTTTGATGTCCCGATTTACATGACCTCAAGAACTCTGATTTCCCGATGGTCGATATCCCGATGCTACTCCCTATGCAGCTCCAGCAGATCCGACGGCTATCGGGTATCTGTTCCAAATCTAACGGTTCAGACCTGTTCTCCTCGTGCGCTCCTCCTCCTGAGGCTAAACTATGCGCAACTCCTCCCGATCCAACGGCTGACTAGATTTCTGAGTAAGATCTGACGGTTCTCGATCTTTTTTCCTACTGTCTGCTCCTGTGCGCTTCTCCTGGCGCTCCCCTGGACGTGAATCTTCAACAGTCCAGATATGTTCTCTCCTGCCGATCTAACGACGGCTGTTGCTCTGCCTGAGCTTGCATGATTTCTCCCCAGATTTGGGAGAACTTAGATTTTCCAAGGCCTCTGCCTTGTCTTCTTTTCTCTACGAACTCCTCGACTGTGAGCTTCGCCTGTGCATATGAAAACATTGCCCTTCCTGAGCTTGTCTTTGAATCCTTAAAGGATTTCGACGTCTGCGCTCCTGCAGAATCTTCAAATGCACTCACTGGTGTTGTCCTTCCTAAGCCTTCACAATCACTCAGACCCCTTGAGGGGATTTTTGTCTTCTTCTCCCTTAGATGGAGAATGGAATGGATTCCCTCCTGGATATCCTTCTTCTCAAGCCTCTCTTGAGAACCCCTGGGTATTCAGCAACCCAGTGAAATTTCCCTCAGTGGGCCTTTCCTCAACTTCTATAACTCAAAGATTTATTTTCTCCTGTGCCTGCTCGCACACCATCTCGACGCCCTCCTGGCGGAGTATCTTCCCCACAGAACGTTCAGTAGTTCTGTCTTCTTGTGCACTTATGTACCTGCTCAATGCCCTCCTGGTAGAGCTCTCAGAATCCTCAGTGATTTTGTTTCTTCTGAACTCTTAGCAGAGTTCCCTCCTTTGTGCACTCTTGTACACACGCTCAATGCCCACTTGGCAGATCTCTCACAGAATCCTCCACGATTATGTCTGCAACTGTGTCTTCTCCCACACAGCCTTGCCTCCAAGGTATTCAGTAACCTTGAGGTCTTCCTCCTGAGCTGTTTACTTCAGTTTCTTGTGCCTCAGCACGTCTTTGTCTGAACCCCGCAGTGTTCAGAAGTGCATCCTCTGTGCACCGGTATTCAAAGACCGCGGTGCTCTGTCATGCCCTCCTGGCATGAAACCTCAAAGACCTTCTCCTGAAAATCACACAAACTTCTGCAGAATGCATCCACATAACATACATTCACAGCATACATAGAGAACACACACAGACATCCATTCAACATAGAATCAATGCAGGAAAAACTTCTCTGTTATATTAACAATGGAAAATGCCTGTATTTTACAAAGGTGTTCTCAAGCTCTCCTCGGCTCCTCTCCTCTCTGCTCTACCTGCAGATGCTCTCTAGCTCAACTTACTCAAAATGAGATATGAAAATCTCTTTTACCTGAGAGGCTCATCGAGCGCTTCCCTCCAGGTTCACCTACTCTAATAAATTACAATCAATGGATGTCTAGTCCAGTGCCTGGATCTAGATCTCAGTCGATCTTGCATTAAATGCCTATCTTATCTACAGCCTGCGCAAAGGCATGGATTCTATGGCTCACCAGCCTAAGACATTAAATTACATTGAATTTTAAATTCAAAATGAGGTTGCGCCTCCCTTTTTAGCATATGAATGCATGCGCGCAAGAAGTGGTTGGCTGGCTGGCTGGCTGTATGGAGAGATTATCCTGCATCACTCATCCTCTTCCCTGTCAGAAGAGATCCTTCTTGGGGGTTTTCTGGATCTATTCATAGTCTCTGTTGTTGCAGTATGAAGCTTAGGTATAACCTCAGATTAGCTTTTCTTGGTCAAAGTATCCTTGCATTTTATTTATCAAAGTAAGTTTTCGTGTCTGTAAGGGATTCTGGTCTTCAATACCAGTACTCCCTGCCTGGTTTGCTTGACTATTGGTTTTCATTTTTGAGAAGTTACAGAGGTGTACGTAGCCTGTATTGGGCCTGCACGTGTACATACGCGCCCTTCCTTTGGACAGCCCATGTACATACATTGGCTACTGAAGTGTCAGTAGTGTGCCTATGTTGGGAAATTTTTTTCTTTTTAAAGAAGAGGCAGTCATCCTCTTCCCTGTCAGAAGTCATACTTCTCAAGGGTTTTCTTGATCTAGTCCTGGTCTCTATTGTTACAGTATTTAGCCTAGGTTTGACATTAGTTTGCTTGTCTTTTTTAAAATATTTCTTGTGTTTCCTAGCTTTTTTAACTTATTTTTAGCTCGAAATTTTAAGAAAAATGAGTTGCATTTTGAAAAACAAATCCCCCTCATGGTCGAAGGGGGCCATAAATCGTGCATTCATCAGTCTCTTTTAGAATATTTTGTTATTTATGCTTTGATTGGAAGAAAATATAAAAAAAAAAATTAGTTGTTTAGGTCTCTTTCTTTCTTTGCATTTGCTTTGCATTGTTATTTGAAAAAGAAAAAGAAATTAGCATAGTGTTGTGTTTTCTTCTCATCTTAAAAGCATTTCAAAAGAAAAATAAGAAAGATAATCATACTTTTCCAATGTTCATGTAAGTTTCATCATTTTTCGCAAGAGTCTTAACAACATCAGTTGCACCACCGCACCCTTTTTGAGTAAATCAAGCCATTAAAAAGAACGCCAAATCTAAAATTAACTAAAATTTTTATGTTTTTAGGGTCAACCAACTAGTTTAGGGTTAGGGCCTTGAATTAGGTTGGAGAGGAAACTCTTCAAGGCCTTTAAATCAAACATTGGAGTCTGAGTTAGGGAGTTTTAAAGTCCAGTAAACATGGAAGTTATCTGGGACCCCCCTCTAACGTAGGGGATAAACACGAGATCACGTGCGGAAAGGCAGGCAGTAGAGATAACCCCTCCAAAGTCAGACAAAGTGTAGTGGGGAACGCATATAGAGGGATTATCTTGGGATTTCGTTGATCGCATTTGCCACGGAGCTTCATGGGTCTCAAATCCATTCGACGTCCTTAGTCGTCTTCCGGAACACTTGATCTTGATACCCTTGATAGGTTTCAGGCTTGATACCCTGCTCATTGTAGTCCACCCAACTGTCGACTGTACCTGCCTGGTGACTGTTCACGAGATGGAAACCTAGTTGCCTTTATTTTAGGTACTTACACAAGTGACTACAGGGGTATACCGCAGTACCTAGAGCAGACGTCAAGCCATTATTTGCAAAGTATACCGGAAGGATGCTTCTGTATTCGAGTTTCACTTGCACCGGTAAGTTGCTCTAGTGTTGGTTGGCGTAACTGTTCTTCCAATTAGTTAGTCGTTTGCTTGATTTTCCTTTAGGAAATTTTAGTGTGTTCTCTGTGCTCCTTAGTTTTCCATAGTGAGTTAGTCATTCATTGCTTTGGGTCTCTGACCTAGGGTGGTAGACCACCCACTCCGTCGATCGTGAGGAATGTTTGGTCTTCCACTTAGAAACATGGAGCCGCCTCTTTATAGGCGTTGTTTTGATACCACTGGTTCGCCAGAGTCAGAGTGTGAGACTTTTACAGACTTAAATGATCCCGCAAGGGAGAACCTGTGCATAATATCTCCATGTCTAAAGTTCTTGATGATACCAACCAAGGAACCCCTTCGCAAGGGGATTCTTGTGCTTTTCCTTTCATGGGAAACGTTGGTGTCCCTTTGATGGCCACTTTGTACATTCCTAGATTGAATGTGGGACTACAGGTTTGGTTGGGTACCATTCCAAATGTCCCGAATGCTCTTGACGCTTCCCAGCTAAGTGATTTATGTCATGGGAATAATTTTGATGTTCCTTCATCAGCAAAGTCTTCTCCTCATCCTTCTCCCGCATCTGGTGAAAGTACAGTTACTAGTAACCGAAAGTCTAAATGAAGTAGAAAGAGGAATAATAGGAAGAAGAAATCACCAACCTCTGCGAGTCATGTTGGAGATAGGTCGACAACCTCTGCAAGTCACATTGAAGACCAGCACCTAGCCTCTGCAATTCATGTTGAGGGAAATCACCTACCCTCTACAAGTCATACTGGGGGGGGAATTCCAGTCCCTGCTAATCATACTGGAAATAGGTATGTAGCCTCTGCGAGTCATGTTATCGACCCATCACCAACCTCTTCAAGTCATGTTGGAGATGTGCAACCAGCCACTGCCAGTCATGTTGGGGGCATTGATTCTGTTGAGAAACCTAGATGGATAGGACGTAAGCCTAAGTTCCCTTGTAAGATTTGCAAGGGAGATCACCTTACTCATTTATTCCCTGGCCTTCTAGAGGTACGAAGATTATGGTCCCTGTCTGCAAGATCTTCTTATTCTGAGCCTTTTGAGGTTTCCTCACATTTTATTCAGTCTTTGGTTGATGAAGTGTTCATGCCAATACAGTCATCAGCTCATCCCACTCCTCTTTTGGGGGGTGAGGTGCCTTTAGACCATGTCGTCTCTCAGCCTATTCAGCCATTGGTTGAGAAAGTGGTCATGCCGATGCAGTCATCATTTGATCCCACTCCTCTTTTGGGGGGTGAGGTGCCTTTAGACCATGTAGTCTCACAGTATTTTCAGCCATTGGTTGAGAAAGTGGTCACACCGTTGTAGTCTTCGGCTAATCCCACTCCTCTCTTGGAGAGTGTCAAGTCTACCAAAGTGGTCACGTCGTTGCAGTCTTCAACTAATCCCACTCCTCTCCTAGGGAGTGAAGTGTCTATCGACTATGTTTTTAGCATTTCTAGTTCCATACTTTCATAAAAAGGGGGCATTCTAATCGCTCTGATCACACCCCCTACGAGACTTAAGATGGTTTCCTTTGATTGGAATGACCTTGTTGAGCCTCATCTTCCTTATTCTACACCTTTTCAAATAAGGGTTGAAGTTATTTCAACAAACATTTATCGATGTATTGTGGATGAAGGAGCCTCTGCAAGTATTTTATCCTCCTCGATTTGGAAAGTCTTGGGATATCCCAAGCTTGTGTCTGATTCACATGAGCTATTGGCTTTTGACAGACTTCTTAGTGAATATTTGGGGATTCTTCCTCAGTTTCCTATCTCGTTAGGTGGGAATATTGTATGTTTTGATGTTATAGTGGTGCAAGGCCTGTTAGATCTTAATATGATTCTCGGGTGTGATTATGTATATGCTATGAACATTGTGGTGTCTACACTCTTCCGGGTGATTTATTTCCCTCATAATGGAAGCATTGTCACTATTGAATAGCTAGCATATGATAATCCCCATCCTAATTCCATGTTATATCAGACTACCTCTTTACATGTTCCTAGTGTTTGTGTAGACTCTACCCCGCCACAAGTTAATTATGTGACGTCTTATCCTCAGTTTTCAATTTCTTCTGAGAAGGAACCTGTGCAATCATGTTTGCCTTCTCGAGACTTGGTCTCAGTAATTGATCCATTGGTTTATCCAATGGGGGATTGGGATCCCTTGCTTCCCCCTCTTGGTCCAAGTGATCTTGAGTCTCCTTCTGAGTCTAATCTCATTGTTTGTAGATCCTCAAGTCCTTATGCTTGTGATTCTTCGTTGATAGACTCTGCCAGTCCTAGCCAGAGACTCCATCGTCATATGGAATATGGTCAGTTTAATTCACTCTTTGGGACTGTCAACCCTCATTTGCATGATTTCTTGGATTTTTAATCACCTTCAGATCAGGATATCCTTGAAGCCATGACCACGGCTTCTATACCATGGGAGTGATTACACCATGGTTTGTGTTATCTTCCCTTTTGGTATACTTTCCAAGTTGACTATCGAAGAGACTCTTGGTCTGAGCCTAGCAGTGGGATCTACCTGAACCAGTTTCATACATGAGTCATAGCCCCCTCGGGTCTTCTTTTAATCCCTTTTTAGACCCTCTAAACATGAAAAGATTGCTGAGAGATCTTGTTAACCTTCATGCTCACTAAACTGAAATTTGAAGGCACATCTTTCCGACGGCAGTTTACCTCTTTTTCGATCTGGATGGTCAACTGTACGAACAAAGGTATACTCTAGGAGCTTCAGTTCTCTAGAAGAGTATTATCAGGTATGATTTTAACCCTTTTTCAGGCCTAAGGGACTACATTTATGAAAAAGGAACCCCCACGGAGTCCATAGTTAAGCTCTTTTCAGACTCCCTAAAATTGAAAAGATCGTCGAGTGACCTTGTTCCTTCACACTCGTTAAAATGGTCCAGAAAAACATCCCATACGAAGTCGATAGTTAAGCTTTTTTCAGACTCCTTAAAAATGAAAAAATTGTCGAGTGATTTTTTCTTTATCACACTCGTTAAAATGGTTTTGAATGGACGCATTTCCAGTGCTAGTTTACCCCTTTTTAGAACTGACTAGACTACCTTCGAAAAAGGTACCCCACTGGAGTCTCCTTTTACGTTTTTTCAGACTCTCTAAATACGAAAAACCGTCGATTTTACCTTCTCTGGGATCGTTAAAACCACATCGAAGGACGTTACCATTGTGTCTTATTAATTGCATTTGCATACCTGTGTCTTTGGCCTAATGCCAACTCCATGTTGCCCTCAACTAAGCCATCTGAAGCATGCCTCATACACAATCATTGTAGCACTTTTCCTCTGCGTCTTGACACCTTGGCCCATGGAGTATTTTTCCCGAGTGTCCTTTTCCTACATGTATCCCTTTGCTCTGAGCATCCATGTGTTCCTTACGCTTGGAACTAGTATGTCTGCGACACTCGATCCTCCTTTGTAATGTAGCATTCTTTTATTCTTTTTCAAGCTTTCCAAAATTATTGAAAAAGACAAAAAAATCAAATATACTCCAAAAAGAGGAAGGGAAAAGTATTTTCTTTTTGTTGGCAACACAATGAGTCACCCTTGGACAAAGAACATCCTTTCGTTTGTTCGTCAAGCCCTGGGATTTAATATGACCTTAGGAAGTTGTTCTCACTACATAGATTTGTGTCCTCCTCCATTTGGTTATTCTTCCAAACATATGGAGAGTTTGTGTTGCCTCCTACATCGTGAACTTATGTTAACATCATGTTGCCTGAGTCTCATCTTTTTTAGTTCTATTGTCCAAAGGAATTTTTTACCAAGCTTGAGTCGGCCCCTCTACAGTTTGTCTCTTTCCCCCATGCCCGGCCATCCCGAAATTCCAATCAAGTCTTTGCTAGAAATCCATGAAGCCCTCAACCTAATCATCAAAATCCTCTAGTCCATTCCTGACAAGCCATCGAAGACCTCTAGGTAGTGAATTCATACACTCATATTACACTCCTACCCGAGTTGTGAAGATTTTGAAGTTGTTTCTCGAGCTTTGAAGGCATCATCTTCATCCATCGGGCCTTATTAGCTTCTAGAAGATGGATACTATAGATGTATATATTTTTTATTTCGAGATGTAGATCTGTTGTGTATTGCTCGTGGATACACTTTATATAGTTATATGACATGGATCTGTAGTGTATTTGATTGGTAGCCATTATTTTATTTCATTCTGAGCATGGGTATGCCCGCCTCAATGAGACAATCGTTATTTTGCAGATGGCACCTCCCAAACTCTGGTCCCTGGGCTCACTTGTTTCGTACGTTGGTGAAGATTGATATTGTATTTCAGCCATCAGATTCTCTTCTTACCTCACACATTAGGGGGCATCTGTTATAACCCTAATTTGCACCAGATATGCTTACCTAGCATCAGTCCATCTCATGTTACATATTTTTCCAAGACACTACTGAATAGCTTCTTAAAAAACACCCCTTTTGATGGCACACGCACCCTGCTCCACTACTGCACGCATGTATACGCTAGATGACCCACTACAGCGCGTGTATACCTACAAAATCATGAAAAATGGAAAGTTGCAGACGGAACTCAGAGTTTTGGGTAAGTTACCTAAACCGTTTGACCGCCCATAGATGGTCACTCAACCAAATACCTAGCCCATTCTAGCCTATAAAAATATGGGTAGGGGTCCCATTTGGAAGAGGAAAATAATGGTAAAGAAACTCTACACGATTTTGCATTCCCTTTGCCCCAACCTTTTGCAACTAGTGTGTGAAGAGAAGCATATACAAAAGCAGTTGAAGCACAGTTGAAGAGGAGCCTAGGACCAGATTCGAGGAGCTATGGTCGATCTCACTATTGTAAGGTTACTCTTGTGAGATTAATAAAAGAAGTATTTTTCCCATCCCGCCATATGAGATTGTTAATGTTTAATATTGATTATATTTTGATAGAATCTCTAACCCATTAGTCCATAGATCACATGCATGTTTGGATTTCTTTGTTTGTCTGTTTGTGAATCCAGGTCATCTTTGGGAGGAGATTTTCATTCAAGGAGCAACCGAACGTTAAAGGATCGACATCAAACACGGAAACTAAGGTACAGTAACTTGATCTTTTCAACCTTGTATTTACATATGAATAATGGGGTTTATGATTGGGATGATGGTAAGAAGTAGGAGACTTTAGGTCATTTATTCATGCATTACAGAACCCTTAATTCTAGTCTGTAGGGGGATTTCCCACCCACAACACCTGACTTCAAAGATTTATTCAATAAGCCCCTCAAGGAAAAGAAGAGGTCTAGGTATGTGATTTACAAGATAATTGAAGCCAATTATTATGGTGACATGGATGATAAGAATGGTATCTTGGAGAAATTCAAGAATCCTACAGAGGAGGATATGTGGGCCAGAGCACTAAAGGAGTGGCAGAGGATTGAGTCTATATATATGGAGGCCAAATTGATGATCATTATCGAGGAGGTATTTTCCATTAATTTTTTCCTATTGGAGGAAGAGGAGGATGTGGAAAAATAAATGGGAGAGCAGTACAAGGAAACCAGTAGTAGAGAGAGTGAGAGTTTGTTTCTCATGTGCCCCTTCTGGATGAGAAAGTGATCAAATGCATGGTTGTGGAGAATAATAAACATGATATTATTAGTAAGTACATGCATGTGGATCTCATGGAGGAGCAGGTCGAGGACAAAAAAATGATTAATGTTTAGTGATAAGGAATATTGACAAAGCTTATGGATCATCAATTGTTTTACCAAATGTGCTTATTAAGTTCTATTAAATATACAATATGGATATTAGGTAATTATTGAGGTTGACACGGCATTATAATTAATACATCCACACGAGTCCTTTCTTTTTTATCAGGGAAAAGGGGCACTGGGAAGCTCTAATCGTAGATCTTGGAAATCCTAATTATGCCAAAGTAGGGGCTTAATAATGGACTTGGAAGGGAACAAAGTTGATTTTCCTGGTACCACCAGCAAGGGATCTGATTGTAGATACTTTGAGGCTATGCAATTGTTCCTCATACTTAAAGAGTTATTTGATATCATCCCCCTCGAGGAAAACAAGAGGAGGTGTAGGTATGTTATTTACAAGAGAATTAACGCCAATTCATATTATGGTTGCAGGAATGATGAGGACAACATCTTGGAGAAATTAGAGCGACCCATAGAGGGGGAGATGCGAGGAAGAGCACTGAGGAAGTAGCAGAGGATCGATTCCATGTGATAAATTATGAGAGGCATGGAAAATTAATTTCCTCCACAAAGCACAACCTCCACAAAACTTTAATTATGGAAGTTTGCATACGTATTTTGTCAATTAAATTGTTTATTAATGCATTTTTACGTAACAACCGCACCAGTACGCTTTCAATCAGTGCACTATAAATAGTATAGCACACATGTATATTGTGTTTTTTCAAAAGGAGTTGATGTTATTGTTGTTTGATTTATAAAATGTATTATAAGTACGCTAATGATTTCTTTATTTTAAAATTAAATTTAAGATGTATCACTCATTAGAATTTAGAGTTTCCATATAATGTTTAACTTTAGTTTTATGAAATTGTTTACTTTGGATTGTAATTTTAAAAACTTATAACCATTAACGCCACATAATGTTTAATTCTTCTTCAAGGTGAATTGTTTGTTTTCCAACAGGATACAATATGTTGATTAAACATGTTTACAAAGAAAAATTACTCTTATGAAATGTTATTTTTTCATTTATTTTATTGATAACATTATAATAATTGTTCATAATTAAATTTATAATTGTTATATTTTAAACAATAAATTATAATCATAATTACTAAATATGAAAACGAAATTATTAATAATGATGAATTTTTTAAAAATATATATAATTATTAAATATGAAAATGAAATCATTAATAATAATGAATTTTAATATACACAATTTGTTTTAAATGACTTTATGTTTTTTTTTCTCCACTGCCCAACTTTATGAATATACTCATAAGGAAATGTAGGTATTAGATTTGGTTAGTGAAGAAATTAATTAATTTGTTAAGGTTAAAAGAATATTAAATTAAATTAATTGTATATTAATAGTTAAAAATATAAAAAATATTGAGCAAACTCAATAAATAAAATAAATAAAAGTCCATGTGTAGATGTTACAGGGAGCTTAGTCCCCATCTTTGATGTAATGACTATAACATGCAACCAACCACTTTATAAAACAATGTCGAATTAAGAAATGCATTTACATTAGCTCCATTGAAAATCAAAACATACAATTACTCAATCATCTTTTTCTTACACCCCAAGGGGGCGTCTAAAGGTAGACCCAATGCAAGGAGTTTCTGATGAGTGGTTGGTGGTCTACGAAAGTTATAGTTTATTAACAACTCATCACCAGGAGATAAACTACTTATTGCATGCACAACAACAAATATGGATTCCTTCCTTTTCATAAAGAACTCTTTGTCATTGGAGTTTTCCTCAAAGGAACAATTTGCACTAAATAATGAGGCCCTACAACTATTTATGAACCCTACAATGTTCCCATGAGTTTGTGGACGAACGTCGATATATATTTTTTCTTATTAAAGTTTCCAAAATCATAACCATTCATGTACATACTATACATGGAAATTATATGTTTGTATTTAACAATATTGAAGTAATAAAACTGATTATAAAGAGGACCACAAAATGACATAAGTGACAATAATTGTTTGGGAGGAACAGATACATGTGAAAGGATAAACAAATCAATATTTGAAACATCTATTTTGTACTTGGAAATCATATAACTATTACCACAAAAAGCGAATTTGGTTCCAACATCAGGCACGGGAATTGAATACAACCAAGCGTCGTACAAAGCTCAGTTTTATTAGGTTTGGTATTTACTTTTCATATGGATAGGAAGAGGGAAGTCATCACTACCTTCCAACAATTGAACATACTTTGTTTTGTACTTGGACATTTTTTCTCTTAGCTCATACAACTTTTTGGATCTCCTAGTAGAGATGTTTTGGGTAGTATCGATATCATACTTTCGCTCACTATAATAACACTCTATTGACTCAACAGAAGGAGATGGATTGGCCAATTTAGGATGAAATGTAGTTGATATGGTTCCAACTTTTTAAAAAATGATCATATGGAAGTGTTTCTACGCATCTTTTCGATATCACCTATTGGATTATTTATCGCAGTGGAAGCTATTAGACCATCAATTTTGGGTATTCAATCATTAATATAATAGGGAAATGTGACACGAAAAGGGTTCTTCTTCATCCCTTCACATTATGAACAACGACATACTACTAGTGTGTCATAAAATAGATCAAATTCACAGTATAATATCATTGACCCATGATGTAGGTTACTAGAATATGGCATGTTACAATTGGCATAGTAAATCAGTTGTTGATTTTAATCAAACATTTTATTGCAGTATATTTCTCTTGATAAGAGCTTGCAGCATTTTTTCATTGGTGGAATATCTTGCACATCCGAACTTGATCTTGAATTATGATCCTAAAAAAATCAATGAACAATTATTCAAATGTGTTTCCATAAATGGCATAAATTCAATCAAATAAATGAATTATAAATAAAATATAGACTTACTTCAAATGGTGGGGGAGAAGTTGACAAACTTAAAATGATATGGAATGAGATGGAATCTAAAGAATTGACCATTTGAGATTATAACCTTCTTTTCCCTTCATTTAAGCCAAAACCATCATCATTACGTGCATGAATTTGATATTAAAATTTATCGATGCTTTTAATTATTTTATTATACATCGGTGCACCTGTATATATATAATGCACTAGTGCACATCACTATGAAATGGACCAAACCGTGATCTTCGTTAGAGCCTCCACAAAGAAAAATATCCATAAATTTCAATTGTGGAGGTTTTCATTTATATTTTTTCAATAGATTGGTATTAGTGTGTTTTTAATTTTATATGCACTGAGTTGCATTAATCTATGTGGCACACCGATTTGACAACAAAATTATTTTTTTAAATATACAATTTACTAAGTGTTTTTATATACAAAGTGTATCAATGTGGTAACGGTGTGTTTTTTAGTATATACATACCAAGGAACATTTATCTGTCTGATTTGATGAAAAAAAATTAAATATATCATTTACTAAGTGATTTTATATAGAAAGTGTACCAGTGCACTTTGTAGTGCACCGGTATGGTATATACAGTGAGAAAACACAACGAAAAAAGGTGCAGGAATTTCATTTTTCAAAATGTTTTGTTTATAAATTAAAATACTATTTGTTATTTCATTTTTTGTCAAAATTTAGAGGGAATATTTGTGGAAGAGATATTTACCACCAAAGACTTTGGAGTGGGCATATTTGTTTGAAGAGCCAAATTTGGAAGGGATCCGTAGGGAACATACAAATATGTAGACAAGAAATTCCAAGTATGTGATTTCATTCTAGGGATCATTCAATCTTTATCTATTTCATTAAAACTATTTTTAATACATGTTAAAATAAAAAATAAAAGGGTTTCATAGTTACCTTTGGTATTGCAAGCACTAACTTTCTTGTTGTTTCTTTTGTTGGAAGATTGGTTGTTGTCATTGATGTCAACCCTAGTCATTGGTTTTGGACCCCCGATATTTATGAAGGTATTTGGACATGAAGGATAGTGCACATGCATATATAGAACCCATGTGTGGATAGTATAAGTCATTCTGCTTCCGTTGGCATGTGGAACGTCATGTGGATCCTCACGGTTGAGGAGAAATGAATTTTTGAAGATGACAATGTGAATTGAAGTAGAAACTACATGTCGGCCCTAATGTTAAAAGGAATTGACATAAAGGGTATAAATACATCTCATTATACATTCATTTTTTAATACACACAAGTTTAGTAATGATCTAGGAGATCTAAGTTGAATTTCTGAGGAAATCTGAAGTAAAGAAGGCCAAATTTCAAGGGAGGATGAAGTCTTTTGGCGATGTGTTCTAAGGTATATTATTTACAAGTCCTCTTACAATTTTCTCTATAAATTTGTCTCTAGAACAATTATGATGGTGAAATTCAGAGGCTATTGATAATACATATCAAGGTACCTATGGTAAAAAATTTATCTCTTGATTCGCTATACTTTTGAAGATACATTATGTGGAAGATAGGGTTTTAGACTAGTCTTGAAGCTACTCATAAATAGGTGTTCCAAGTAAAACGGTCATAAAGTCTTCATAGAGAATCCAAACGAAGTGAGACAAATTGAATTGGAAACAGTACAAGCTTTAGTTTCTTTTGTCCAAATTTTAGGATCTGATGTTAAATATTGAGCGTGGGGCATGATGTACAACTTCTCTCTTCTGAATAATCCAAAATTGAATAAGGTCTACCATTTTCTCTATAACTCCTTTTCTAGGAGGATTCAAGGAGTGAAACTTGGAGGAGTTTTAGAGAATACATTGAGGAATATTAGTTATAGGATCAGAGTATTCCAAGAAGTGAAGAATTGTAGAAGTTGGAGAATTCTCGGGAAACATTACCAAGTTCTATGTGATGGTTGGTTGATGGTGATAATTTAATGTAAAGTTTAATTATCTCTCATATATTATTGAGTGGAAGGAAGGGGTAAGGATATAGGGTTTAACCCCCTCTTTATTTTGGAGGATTGTATCTTCCCTTGGAGGTTTATCCTGTTGGAAGATTGGTTGTTGTTATTGATGTCAACCCTAGCCATTGGCTCTTGGACCCCACAGTTGATCGAAGTAGATAGACATGAAGGAAATTACACATGCATATACAACACCCATGGATGGATAGTATAAGTCATGCCTCTTCGAATGGTATGTGGCACGTCACATGTATCCTCATGATTGAAGAGAAATGAATTTTTGAATATGACAATGTGAATTGAAGTAGAAACTACATGTCAGCCCTAATGTTAAAAGGAAGTGACATAAAGGGTATAAATACATCTCATTATACATTCATTTTTAAACACACACAAGTTTATTAATGAAAAAGGAGATACAAGTTGAATTTCTGAGGAAATATGAAGTAAAGAAGGTTGAATTTCAAGGGAGGATGAAGTCTTTTGGTGATGTGCTCTAAGGTATGTTATTTATAGGTCATCCTACCATTTTCGCTATAACTTTGTTTCTGGAATGATTTAGATGGTGCAATTCGGAGGATATTGACAAGACATATCTAGGTAATTGTGGTAACAATTTCATCTCTTATTCACTATAAATTTGGATATACACGTTGTGGAAGATAGGGTTTTTTACTAGTCCTGAAGCTAGTCATAAACATGTGTTCTAGGTAAACCAGTCATAACGTCTTCATAGAGAATCCAAATGAAGTGAGACTAATTTCATTGGAAATAGTATGGGATTTAGTTTCTTTTGTATGAATTTCAGAATCTGGTGTTAAATATTGAGCGTGGGGCATTATGTACAAGTTCTCTCTCCTGAATAAACTAGAATTGAATAAGGTCTACCATTTTCTCTATAACTCCCTTTCTGGGAGGATTCAAGGAGTGAAACTTGGAGGAGTTTCATAGAATACATTGAGTAATAGTATCTACAAGATCAAAGTATTCAAGGAAGTGAATAATTACATAATTTGAAGAAGTCTCAGGAAGCATTATCAGGTTATATGTGATGGTTGGTGGATGGTGATAATTTAATGTAAAGTTTTATTATCTCTCATATATTCTTGGGTGGAAGGAAGGGGCAAGGATGGAGAGGTCAACCCTCTCCTGATATTGGAGGATTGTATATTCCTTTTGGATGTTTATCCCTCCATTTATATTTGGAAGTTGTAGATACCTTTGGAAGTCATTACTTCCCTTGAAAAATAACTATTGATTATTTCTCATATATTGTGCATGGTGTATTTTGGTGTATTGGTGTAACTCTTCTACTATTGTTCATTGTTAATTGAATATAATTGAATATGTAATATAGTTGAAGTATAAGTTGAAAAAAAATTCAAATTTTACTTGATACTGATTCACCCCCCTCTCATTATCAACAATTGGTATCAGAGCAGGTTGCCTTCAGAACAATTTAAGCACTGGAAGGAAAATCCTGAGCACAAATGGATGACCATGAGAACATTTCAAATGGGATTCAACAATTTGATGGAAGCAATTATGCATACTGGAGTGATAGTGTGAAAACTTTCCTAACATATTTGGGAGTATACATTTGGTACTCATTTGTGAATGGCTATGTAATCTCAAAGAATGATCCAACCGATCCAAATGAGAAGAAGTTTATGAGTTGTAATTCAAAATCCAGACATGTTATTCTAGGATCATTGGCACCAACCATTGCTAGCAAAGTGATGGGTTGCATCACTGCTAAATAGGTATGGGACAAACTCAAAAGTATCTATGAAGGTAATCCAAAATCTAAGCAGGTCAAGCTTCAACGACATAGAGTAGAAATTGAAAATTTGAAGATGGATGAAAAGGAAGATATTGCAACCTATTTTCTTAGAGTTGATGAAGTTGTTAATGCTATCAAAGGATTAGTTGAAGATCTCAATGAATCCTTGGTTGTACAAAAAGTGTTGAGATCACTTCTCCTGAAGTATGATGCTAAGGTCTCCGTCATTGAAGAAACTAGGGACTTGACCAAAATGAAAATGGATGAATTACATGGGTCTCTTATAGCATATGAAATGAGAACAGGTACAAAAAGTGACCACCCAAAAAATGAAGCAGCCTTTAAAGCCATAAATAAGACAAAAGACAAGGATAATGACCTTGATGAAGAAATAGGAAATTTCGTAAGGGTCTAGAAGGGAACTGGAACATACAAAGGTAAGTCTCCTCTCAAATGCTTTAACTATGGTATAACAGGACATATTCCTGAAAAATGATACTATAAAAAGAGAAGTCTCAACAATAAAAAGATCTTATACTCCAAGGATGATGACATCTCCTCAGATGAGAGTGATGGAGAAGATAATGATGGAGGAGAAGTCTTCTTCGTAACCCAAGGAACCAAAGATGATGATCACAAGAGTTCTAAAGAAGAAGAAATCATTTTTGAAGAAGATTCAGATGAAGAAACCAACCTTTATTCCTTTTGGGGATACAAAGACAATGCAGAGAATGAACAAGAAAATGAGAATCTTGAAAAGTTGAAGCATGTTGAAACTGAAAATATCAAGCTTAGAAACACAAACATAATACTAAAAGGTGAATTGAGTAGTTGTGAAGAAGAGAATTACAATCTTGAAAATACCATTGATAGCTTGAAGGAACAATTAGAAGATTATGAGAAATTGAAAGCAGAATTGGATCACACAAAAGGGGAGCTACTATTGACAATAGAAAAGTTGAATAAGTTCAAAAAAAGCACTGAAAAATTAGATGAGATCCTTAGCAGTCAAAGATCTCCAAACGACAAGACAAGACTAGGATGCAATGTCAGTTTGAAAACAACAAAACAAGAGATGGAAGATGAAAATGATGAAACCAACACTCCAGAACAAGTTGAACAACAAGATAGAAGACTAGAATTCATAAGGAATGATACATAAAGAAGATCCTCTCCCATCAGGTATGAAAGAAATAATTATGAAGGAAAATACAGAAGAATAGATCATGAACCCATATGGACCACACCACAAAGAATATCTCTTACTCCCAGGTATCAAAATTTATTTCTTGGACATTGTTATACTTATGGAAATTTTGGACACAAGGCAATCAATTGTAGAATAAATGAAATGAATAACTATGCAAGATACATGAATGGTGAAAATAGTAGATATAGAAATGTTCGTAGACCTGTCAACATAAATTATAATCCATTTGACCCATTAATGGATCAAAATATTGTATGCTACAAGTGCAATAATCTTGGTCACAAAGCACAAGATTGCAGAGAGATGAAGGAAGAAAATCATATGCCAAATGTCCATATACCAACTACAACATGGAAAAGGAAATAAATTCCACACAATGAAAACTGCCAAATAGCATTGGTTGCTAAAGAATGCAAAGAAGAAGATGAATGTTTCATAGACAATGGGTGCTCATCTCATATGACCGGAGATCAAAGAAAATTTGTCATCTTAAAGAAAAAGGGTGGGAATTTTGCATTTGGAGATGACTCATCTACCAAAATACTTGGAAAAGGAACTGTAAATCTTGGAAGTGAAAATGTAAAAGCAAGAAAAGTCCTATTGGTTGAAGATCTAAAGCATAATCTCCTCAGTTTCAGCAAAATATGTGATCAATGATACACTCTTATTCTTGAATCTCGAAAATGTAAAATCAAAGAAATAACTTAGGAAGATTGGTTTCAACTACAACAAGAAGACTGAATAGCATATACATCCTAGACATGAAGAAGAGAGAGAATACAGAAGCCACACAAAAGGATTCCAAGGAAGAAAAATTCCCAAAGACCAAAATAAGGATGAAGTATTATTGAGTATGTTCAGCGGAAGCAGCCCAAAAGAAGAAGGTCACCTTATGCCATTGAAATCAAGGGGAGTATCCCCACCCTTTTCCATTGATGTCAAAGGGGGAGAGAAATTGGGATCATGATGACAAGGGAAGTATGAGTGTTTCCATCAATGACAAAGGGGGATATTGTTGGAATATTGGTTGTTGTCATTGATGTCAACCCTAGCCATTAGCTCTTGGACCCCATAGTTGATTGAAGTAGATAGACATGAAGGAAATTACACATGCAAATACAACACCTATGGATGGATAGTATAATTCATGCCGCTTCCGGTGGTATATGGCACGTCACATGGATCCTCACGATTGAGGAAAAAAGAATTTTTGAAGATGACAATGTGAATTGAAGCAGAAACTACATGTCAGCCCTAATGTTAAAAGAAAGTGACATAAAGGGTATAAATACATCTCATTATACATTCATTTTTAAATACACACAACTTTACATTGTCCCATTTTGTATGACCATCGGTCTCTTATTCATATATAATCAAATGAGTTTCTTACTTTATTGCAATGTCAAATGTTGTCAAATGTTATGTAGTTGATTAATTAATATGTAGATGATTTACATTGTTTCAAATAACAAAGGTGCAATACATTGGATAATGCATTATTGCAATCATTATATCAAAATGAAATAATAGAAATATACAAAAAAATATCATTATAAAAAATATTTGATTTTGAGATGATTAATTTTAAAATTTGTTTAAAAAAAACAATTAATTAAAATGTATACCCTATTAGTGCATTCTTATGAACTCACGAAATGGTGTGTGCCATAATATAGAAATCAGTGCTTTTCAAGGGGTTATACACATTGGTTCCTATTAAGTATACTAAAGCACCGATGCATATTAAGTATATTGAAGCACCAGTGCATATAACATGCAATAATATATATCATTTTAGAATCTTACAGTGCACATGTGAGAACTAATCACCGATTCTCTAAATATAGTAAAAGCATCAATGCTTTAAATAACATAAAAACGCCAACTCTTTAAATATAATAAAATCATCAGTGCTTTAAATGTAATAAAATCATTGGTGCTTCAAAACAAGGAATGACATCGACATCTCACCTCAAATATTTGAAATTTCAGTACCATTCGGTGCACAGGGTAATACAAGCACCGGCACGTACGAATTATACAAGCATCAGGATGGACATAAAATAGAAGTGCATCAGTGAGTTGATAAACTTAGAAATACCATGTGTTGGATACACAAACAATGCAGAACCGATACCTAAAAATTATAAGAGCATCGGTGATGCATACAACAAAATGAGAATCCAGGGAGTAATAACTATAAACACACAGGTTCCTTTTAATTTTATGTACACATCAATGCATTTTATGTATTGGTGCATCAATTCCTTTTAATTTTATGTATGCACTAGGGCATTTTATATAATGGAGCATCGGTGCCTTTTCATTTTATGTATGCATTGGTGAATTTTATATAATGGTGCATCGGTGCATTTTAATTTTATGTACATACCAGGGAATTTTACGTAAGGGTGCAGCAGTGTGTTTTAATTTTAAGTATACAGCGTGGAATTTTATGTAAGGGTGCAGCAGTGTGTTTTAATTTTAAGTATACAGCATGGAATTTTATGTAAGGGTGCAGCAATGTGTTTTGATAATAAAAGAACTGAAAAAATAAAATAAAATAATAAAAAATAAATAAAATAAAATAAACCTCCACTGCAACCTCTGGTCTCCCAATTTTTTTCAGTTATGTGAAACATTCTCTAAAACCTATGCAACCAATAGAGGAGGTTGTTTTGAAAAAATTTCCAAATTTTGTAACACCAAAACATTCGCTAGAAGGTGTTCTCCTTGTAGTGAAGGTATTATCTTTGTGCTATGTGGAGTAGGTAGTGTGGGTTCTTGAAAAGATGAGTTGATCCAAGAAATACCCAGTAATGATACCCTTGTATTAGAGGATTGATAGACCTAAGACAGAGTGACTACCCTGTGAGAACCTTACTTCTCCCTTGTGGTATCATTTCCTGACTTGAGGGTGGCCTGTTGCAGAGAGAACATGTGCAATAGATCCTATGGTTTGATGGAATGTGGTTCTACCTTGGTTAGTTCTCTATCAAATAATAGATAAGGCTTTCTATTTGTTCATTAACCAATTTATGATTGATGAATGTTGTTATTTTATTGTAAGAAGGTTGGATGTTGAATGTTATAAATTTATTATTTGTTGATATGACATAGTAAATATTAATTATGCCAAGTAATCATGTATCTAGAATTTATTATTAGCTACATAACTATTGCTTATCTGTCATGTTAAATTCTTGTTGAGTTGTGGGCAAGAAGGATCTGAGACAAATATTTGATACCTTCTCCTTTTGGGGGGTGGAAACTTAAATGTATAGTGGTTATGTCATGGATAATTCATAAATTTGATCATGTGAATATGCCTAAGAGAACTTCTCTACTATGAAACAAACCTCTTGAATTTAATAAATGTAATTGAATAAAGAGTTCAAGTAAGGTTTGGACCTAGTTAATAAATAGGAAAAGAGGTTTTCATGTGTATCACCTCAAGGAGGTTTGAGATGGGTCTTTACCCATTAAATGTGTCATTATGATCCTAAAAGTATGAAACCATGTATAATAAACAATTAAATGACCATAGGTTCAATGAACCCTCAAAACTTGACACATGCCTTCAAAGAAAGTGAATGCTTGATTTTGGAAAGTACCTAGACAAAAGCTATCCTATTATGCTCTTGGCACTAAAAAGATATCCTACTCATGGATTTTGAGTGAAATAAATTGGTATAGGGAATTTCCCTATGGATCCTATCAATATGAATATCAAATTGGAATCCTTGTATAAAATCATCATGACTTTCCCCAGAGATAGATAAACCTTAATGGTTTTAAGAGGCCATAACGTCTAGCTCCAAACTCTAATTTAAGCAAGGAGACAATCATTGGAAATATCTCCATGAGAAGAATGAGGCTATGAGCTCAAAATTGGCTTTAGATTCATGTTTAGAAAGAGTTATTTAGTGGAAAATTTAATTATCCCCCCTCCCTAACATCCATCTATGGGATTGGGTATGTCACAGGTGGTATTAGAGTGAGGTTCAAACGATGGACCTGAACGGGCTAGAGATAGACCATGGAAGTAAAATTGTTTAATATTTGGTTCAAACACTGGACCTACATGGGTCAAGAATCAAAACCATTGGGTGAAACATTAAGGGTTGCAGCAGTTCAAGTGAATGGATGAACTTGATAGTTTCAATAAATTAAAGTGTTTCCTACGAGTATGAAGAACTTCTCGCAAAGGGATTGTTGTTTGTGTAAAGTTTAGGGCCTACATGAATAGTTCTTTGTGTTTGAGGAATTGATTTGAAATTTGTTATGGTTATTCCATTGATTTTTTATGGAAGAAATATGTTGTTGGCCAACCATTAGGTGTGAGTAAATGGATTTTCCATAATTACGTTCCTCTCAATTGAGAATTCCTATGGTAAGTAGAATCTTATTTTCATAGTGAGCCTTCCTTTGGCATTGTGATTTTATGTGAAGGAAATCACTTATGATGTGCACCATTAGAAACTTTATCATGTTTAAATGTGGTTCTTTATTAATTATTGAGTTTGGTGGTGTATTATCAAATGAACTTAACACATAGAGGGATAATAAACCTAATGATTGTTGATACTTATCATTGTTCATTGTATATGGTGCTTAATTAAGGGGGTTAAAGGTGTTTTCTTTGTCATTGGGATTGTCTCCCTTGAAAGTTAAGACCCTCTTTACCCATGGTGTTGTAGATGACTACAAAAATGAAATTTTCATGGAAAAAGTCTAATTGATGTAAAATAGTCATATTGGGTAGTATATTGCATTTCTAAATGAAAATTAACAAGTAAAATCCTTAAGGATCATGTATGCATGAGAGAGAGGAAATTTTTTTATGATTGTAACTCTATTGAATAAAGATATTATGTTGGACACACAGAACACGCTGAGAGGGGGGGTGAATCAGTGTAGGGATCTTTTCAAAAGTTATTTACAAAACACCTTTGTAGCAATCACCATTTACTCAATATTCATTACTTTGATTTATAACTAGTTGTTTGTGTGTAATCATATATCGGTAGCAAACATCATCAATAAACCATCAAAAAAATAACACAAGGCACACAATATATATATGTATAAGTTTAATTTGTATTACAAAATACAATCCTTGGGGTTTATCAACATCAACTGAAAAGAGAAACAACTCCACAAGAGCACCAACTCTCAATGCAAGACTCATCTTGCAGATCTCAGCACCAAATGAGATGTGAGAATTCCAATCCTCAAATACAAACCCTTCTTATGAAAATAACCAAATATGTCAACAGGTGTGCGATCTATCAATAGTGCAACATGTGTATGTATGTTCCCTTTCTATATTGCAGCACGTGTATGTATGCACCCTTCCTTCTATCAGCATGCGTACATCTTCAGAAACTAGGGTTTCTGAAACTTCAACCTTATGGCCCTTCAGACCCTATCTGCCTTTGTCACGTCCACTTGTGACCTGTAATCTCCTTATCATTGCTCAATATGTACCATAACCAATCACAAACATATCTATACCATCCAACAACCTATGCATGCTCCTCATGCATACACAATCACAGCTCATGAATATCTCTCAATCATAACAGAATTGAACTACCTAACCAACCATCTACCATATTATGATATCAATACAACCATACAAATAAAGTCTCAAGCATTCATCATACCATGAGCAAGTCTAACTATCAGGACAGTATTTACCCATACCAGAACATTTGTGGTAGATATGAATCTATAGAATGTTGATATGGAACTTGCTTCATACTTCAGGAATCTGGCAAAAGCTCTCACTCAAATTTTCATGTCCTTTTTCAAATGTACGCTACATTTTCATGTACAGCACACGTATGTATAGTACCTCTTCTACTGTCAACCCACATATGTACGCTACATTTTCATTGTCTTCCCGTGTACGCCTCAGAAAACTGGGGTTTTCTGAACCTCCGACACTTTTTTCATCAAACCTCAGACTTGCGAAACTTCTAATGCCTTCATGAACACCTACAATGAATCTTTAACCATCATAGATCTTCAATATATTCAAGAGACTCACACTCATAAGATATCCTTTCTCTCTTATTTATACTTATCCAAGTAGCTTCTTCTAGGGTTTATCATATAACCAACTTCAACCAATTTCCTCCTTTTGGGGCTAACCCACTTCTAACCACTTGTCCACTTATAACTACTTTCTCCAAAAATATTAACTTCTCCACTTCTAGTTGCAACTAATTTATTTTAATTCTTTTCTTGTTAAAACCACTTAACCCATGATTAACCACTTTGACTAGTCAACTTTATTCTAGGAGATCCTAGAATAATTTGACTTATTTGACCTTCTAGGGGCTTCTAGATAACACATGAGGGTTCTCCAACTTCACATGGACATAACTCTCTAACCATGAGGAGTTATGTGATGTTCCACGTATCCTCGGAAATGGCATGACATGTAGTACTATCCATCTAGAATAGTTTTACTGGAAAATTCATTGATCTTCGTAACATTATTTCTCAAACAAACTTGGGTTCCCTAACCACATTGCTAGGATGACTCAACCACTTGACCATTTGGACTTCACAAAGCGTCTTCCCATGAGGTATTTCACCATAAGGGGACCACTTTGCAGTTCATCCATTCGGTACTTCCTATCAAACATGATAAGACAACAATGATCAACCTTTACATCAACCCATCTATACACCAATCCATTTGGAAAATTAACCCATTACAACACATCACTATGACACCTCATGACATATCCCTCGGACATCAATTACATCTATGATCACATGATCCAACAATCAATACATCATTGATACAATTACAATACTTGACATTAACTCTTTGACATCAATGATAACATAATGCAACAATCTCCCCCTTTGGCATTGATGGAAATACCAACATTGATGTCAACACCAATCATTGATGGAAACATGTATACATGGTAATTCTCTTCATCAATAGTCATCTCAATCACATCAATGTGACTATCAATACCCCTTCGACATAAATGGAAAAGGGTAGTTCTAACCTTGGGGATGCTCCCCCTGCCTGAACTATCCTTGGAGATGTTGCCCCTGTCTGGATTCCTTTGAGATTCCTCTGAATAATATGTCCCCTTTTGAACAAGGGATATCACTCTGATCCAACGTTGAACACATATCTCTCATGCTTTCCCTATGACCATCGCTCCCCCTGGAAACATGTCTATGTTCTCTCTCTACACATATAACTTTCTATTATGCATATAATGAATCTCTCCTCCCGGAATCATGGGAAGAAGAATAACTCCCCATGTCTTCTCTGCAATATGAACAATATGATACTACTTCAATATGCTTATGTTGAAAATTTTACTGCTCAACCGGAACAAAGATCAACTGCTCAAGAATAATTTTCTCTTCCTCAAATGATCTTTGGACATGTCCATGCATAAGACTCGTGCCATACCATACATCATGAAGAAAATGATATGTCAAAAATGAATAGAGAATCGTGAACAAAACATCAACCATGTACATCATGTTCCATACCATGTGCCAACCATGCACATCATCACCATACAATAAGATCTCATCACTGAAGTATATATGCCAAGAATATGTGCCAAAAAGTGTACCAAGTATATATCAGGATCATCAACAAGTACCTCTATCAATGTACCAATATCATCGTTAACATGCCAACCATGTGCCTCAAACAAGTGCTATATCACATATGATATGCCTCTATCATAAACCAAGTGCCACAAACCATGTGTCAAGATATGTATCTTAACCATCAAGCATCAACAAGTGTCTCAACTATCCCATACATCATGTACCAAATTATATGTTGAACAAGTAATACCAATGGTGTACATTAACCAACTACTATCACCCACAATTGTTGGGCCCTTTATTTTTGGATGAGAAGTTACGCAAGAAGGTATCTAGTCCCAGTTTTGTTCTAGTACAAGTTGTGCAAGCTACAGAATAAACTAGACAGCAGAGCAAGGGAGAGTAACATAAATTAGTTGTGAAAAGGACAGTGCAACGTCAGCAAGGAAAAATAAGTTGCAACAGAACAAGAAAGCATGTGAGCTCAAATCCAGAAGACACGACTTAGCTTATATATAGGGATGAATATGATTGTAAAAGGGTTGGTTGGTATCACAAGTGTAAAGGGTTGGTATCACAATTGTTGGTGTCATAATTGTAAGGGTGGTTCGAACATGAATGTGGGTTGTTGTCTTCTTGTTGTTGTCTATTGTTGAGAAGTCAAGTTTGAGTTCTGAAAATGTAATCTGTACACCATTTTGGTAAATAGAGCTCTATGACATGGGTCTAGAGCCAGGAGTCTGTAACAAAGAACTACCTTGTATCTCTGAGATTGTAACTGAGAAATATATGAAGATAATATATGAAGAAGGATCCAAAATTTCAAAATACGTTGTGTCATTCTATGTTTATAATTATGCATTGTATCTTTATAATACTTTTGTTTGCTTCATAAGTTCTTCATGATGTTTTTGTGTTTGAATGCTTTTCCTCAACCTAAGTAGTTTGATTTCTTGAGCGTATGAATTTCGATTTTCTATGTAGTTAGTTTTTCTTGCAAAAGATCGGGATGAATCTTGAAGGCTCTATGAACCCCCCTAAGTATTTTCCTTGCCCTTCCCTATCCTTTTGTCTTAACTATGATTCAGGTGAGAATTCTTCTCTTCGGAGGATATGAAAATGCCAATGCTCTAGACTACATGGTACCTTTTGTTGGTAACCTGAGAAGGACCCTGGTCTGATCAATCTCGCACCAACAAAATGGTTTTTTTGTCGGGACCTGCGTTAAAAGGGAACCCGTAGGGAGGATGCTTTCATGGATTCACAAATCTAATATTGACCAATGGGGGGAGATAAATTGTGATGCCTTCATATGGAAATAATTGGAGCTAAGAAGAAAATCTTTGAAAGATACTCAGGAGGTAGTCTTTTACTTAGAAAGATCGAGTGAACAATACGATATATTCTGGGTTAAGTTCACGGAAGAAATTTTCCACTGGATATATAGGCTCCAAGAAGATCCATAGTTCCACGAACGATTCAAGAGGACATGTACTTTGGATACATAACAGATTGCATCACTTCATCAGCTGGATTGTCCAGTCATGCGAGTGGTTGATTTCTGGGTCAATACCACATTCGAAGGATACGTTATTGAGTTTTCAACTAAGGATCACTAGTCTTTTTCACGAGCAAAAGCGGATTTCAAGAAATATGCAAGGGGAAGACTATTGAGAGAAATCCCCATGTGGATTAAGGTTTTCTTGATGGAAGAGGGGATGTTGACTATCTCCCCGACTGATATGGCAGCGTAAACACCCTCGCTTGGGGTAGGGCGAGGTTGGGGTGGATTCATGGCATGAGATATGGGAAGGGTTCTTTGATAAGCGGGGGAAACAACAAGAAATGGACTCAAGAGATGATCGAGCCTTGAAAAGAGATGCCATAGTTGAGAAGTGGTGGTGTGGAAAGATAAAGAAAGTAGCAATACAGTCCGAGAAGTTGTGGAAAGAATTTGAACTAGGAGAAGTGGAGGAAAGATGATGGAAGAGTTACAGAAGATGAGAAGACGGGAAATACTGGTCAGTCAAAGACTAAGTGAGAGAGAAGCACAGAGAGAAATAAGTCCCCGGGAGGGTGGACAAGAAGGAGAAGGTGTAGAAGCAAGGGAGAAGTAAATTCGGCATGGATCTTGAATAAGAAAGAGAATATTTATCCCATATTCCAGGAAAGATCGGGAATCTGGATAAAGAGACCGCTCCAGAGGAAGAAAACAACACCCCTAGATCAAAGAAAATCACCCTGAAGCCAGTGGCGCTAGCCCTGAATCGCCCATACCGCAAGTGTCTTCTATACAAGTGGTAGATTCAATACTAACCTCTTATGCTAATTATGTTCCAGCAAAATTAGTTAGTCACTCACAACCAGGAAGTGCGAGTAAAGGGAGGATATTGGGATACCCTGGTAGGTCGTAAGCAGGACCATTAGGTTTTATTTTGATAGAAGCAGCAAGATCAACAATGGATGGTCACATGGGAGGTTCGATTGCTCGATACCCAGAATCATGGGGTAAGGGAGATGAAGATCTTGAACAACATTGGTTCTTGTGTGAAGCAATATGGAGGTCCAGAGGGACTCTAGATGCAAATAAGTTGGTTGAGTTCTAGACTACGTTGAGATCTTGTGCTCTCAAATGATACATGAAGGTTATTTATCGAGGAGTGCCAAGAATGCAAGGTCAAGCGTTCACACTTGCCCAAGTACGGACAAGGTTCATAGAGGATTTTAAGCTACCTCAATCAGAACAACATGCTATGTCTGAGTTGCATGAGATTTAGCAAAGGGAAGTTGAATCGGCCTGGGAATATAGCCAGAAGTTTAAATATTCTATAGGGAGGTTAGTGCATCCAATCCATGAGGAACACCAAAGAGAATGGTATATTCAGGGATTTCTACCTCTGACACAGATTTTATTAACGCAACAACAAATAGCCATGTTGACAGATGCCTTGGAACAATCAATGAAGATTGAATCCATGGCAGGATATCCTGGGAGCCTGAGAGTGACCAGACCCCCAGTAGATGAAAATTTGGTGCAACTACAAGGGAAAATATCGGTTCTTACAGAAACAATTCAAGAATTGACGATACCTAGACCAGAACGACCGTATGTCTAGTGTACCAGATGTTACATAGAGGGACATCTGGTAAATGAATGTCCATGAATAAGGGGAATGGGACCTCCCCAGAATCCGATGGGACTCTCACCAGGACCCACGGGAGGAGTTGCACAAGTGTCTATGAATTTACCATTCCATAACCCCACCCCATATCAAGATTTTCCAAGAATCCAAGCAGCACCAGTAGTTGAGTATTTCAAGATTTGTCAGATCCATGGGCATGGGTCGAGATAGTGTCCCATTATGCAAAAGTATTCAATAGTACCAAATACTGTACACTGTGATTTTTGTGCATCTACCACACATACTACCAATCAATATAGAGTGTTGGATGCACTTGAAGACAGGTTGGATCGAACAGAATGAATCCCCTCAGGAACTGGGAAGAGGTCGAGGAGGTGGAGCTGAAGGAGACTTTAGAGGAGGAAGAATCGGGAGAAGAGGACCAAGCAAATGTTACAATTGTGATCATAAAGTCCATATGTCTAGAGATTGTCCTCATCTGAGGCATCCATGGTGCTCTCACTGCAGAACCAATGGGCACACAACCGAAGACTGCTCAAAACTAATTAGAAAATGGGAATATCGAGTATGTCAACAAGGAACTAACCTCATCAATTCAGAAATCAAAAGAGTTATTAAAGGAAAATTTCCCAACCTTAACATCGTCACTCAAGGAGGGGAAAAGATTGGCGTTGATGCTGATAATTTACCTCAAATCCAGAAGACAACACCCAAACAAGACATGTATGATCCTCTGAAATAGAATTTGTTCTTTAAAGATGCCATAGAAGTATTTCATAATATCCCTAGCCCTGAGATACAAGAGAAACCCCCATAGCCTATTATTTACCCTAAGATTGTGCAAGTCCCTGCTTCACCCCCTGTACCCAAAAACCCTGTAGTCACACCAAGACAACCTGAGCAACCACAAAATGTAGTCGACCTATGGTTTGAGTTATTTTTTTATATTCTTGGGAATGACCAGTTAACTGAAAAGTTGCACAATGCGATATACCTAGTGTTAGGAAATGAGGAACCCATAGAAGCAATAATAAGGACTAATCTTCCTGAGAAGAATTCTCAAAGTGCAGAGAAAGAAAGTACAAACTAGAAAAGAATTCAGACTAGCAGCCCAGCTAGACGAGTTTGAGATTAAGGATGTTATGTTAGATCTAGGATCTGATGTGAACATTCTGCCTAAAAATACTTTGGATTCCCTAGGAAAACCCCAATTGACATATTCCCCAATCCAACTAAGAATGGCCAACCAATATTTCATTTTCCCAATAGGAACACTGGAAAATGTGGAAATCGATGTTGTGGGAGTGAACATTGTTGTTTATTTTGAGGTGATTGAGATTATGGGGGATAAGGACCATTATCCTTCCCTACTTGGTATTGATTGGGCCTATGACAACTATGCAGTAATCTACCTAAAGAAATACACTATGACATTTGAGGTAGATGGAATCAAGGTAGTTCAACCCTTGGATCCATATGTAGGCCCCAGATATACGGAGCCAACGGATAACAATATGGAGGGAGAAGACTTGGATCAGTTGCACACTGTAACAACAGGAACAAGAGAAGATTACATAAATCCTATTGTTGATGGATCATTAATTTGGAGGAGTATACAGTCGGTGGACGAAGATTCAGAACTAGCATTTTATAATTGCCAGCACGGCTCATACGAAATATTCTCAAGAAGATGTGCATCTGTCAAGGAAATTAGATGGGTCGAAACCGAGGTCAGAGAACACCCAATATATGATAGACCTCATGACTTGATAGTTTTTTTCTTAGCATGGAAGAAAAGGTAGTAAAGGATCAAAGGATATCAGTATTGGATTTATCCCTCCAGGACACCCCTGTCAGATGGTGGGATAATCATAAAGACTTAATCAAGAAGTGGGACGATGTGAAGCAAGCTATCAAATATAGATTCCAGGATAAGGAGCAGTTGGAATCAGAGATGCGGACGGATTTCCAAGTTGCGAAACTTTTCAATGGAGAGTCTGATCCTAAATCACATATTGAATAGTGTGTGACACAGTGGAAAGTTGGGGAAATACCCTCTCGCTTTTGGGTTCAAATATTTCCCCACTCTCTAGGTCCAATCCCAAAATCTTGGTTCATGCATGAAGAAACCAGAAGAAAGACCAGCGACTGGAAAACGTTAGCAGATCACTTTTGCAAGGACTTATCTTATACAAGTAAGTACCCTGAGCTTGAAGTAGTCCTACAAAGAATTAAATAATTTATTTTTAGAGACAATATTAATCAGAAACCAAACCTAGTGGTATGTGCAAAGCATAGCCGAGAACTTCGGACTAATCTTCACCTAACCCTAGAAAAGATACCTATAATATGTTATAAGATTGAGAAGGATTTGGAAAGACCGGATGATTTATAAGAATTGAGAAACCTAGCCATTAGAGAAACAAAAGGGAACAAAGAAATTGAGAACATCATACCAAGTCAGACCAATGGTTCTTATAATCACCCATTGAAGTTGTGCAAATTCAATATAGGGACCACGGAGAAACCCAAGATAGCTATGGTGGGAGATTATTGGGATGAAAAAATGAGTCAAGAAATACAGAGTTTGTTGTGGGAATATGAGGATTTGTTCCCAAAGACATTCTCGGAGTTAAAATGGATCAAAGGAGATATGGGAGAAATGAAAATTGAATTAAACCCAAGATCAAAGCCGGTGAGGCATAGACCATACTACCTTAGCCCTAGATTGAAAGAGAAGGTTAAGAGGGAGATAGATAAGATGTTGGAAGTTGGACTTATTTTTGCAGTAGAAGAGGCAGAATGGGTCAGCCCAATAGTCATCCAGAGCAAGAAAGGCACAGAGGATATCAGGGTCTATGTAGACTATAGAAGCCTTAACTCTGCCTTTGTGCATGACCCCTTTCCAACACCTTTTACTGATGAGGTGCTAGAACAGGTTGCGGGGAAAGAATCTTACTCATTTACAGATGGATTTTCAGGGTATCACCAAGTAAGAATTGTTGAAGAGGACAAAAATAAGACCACGTTCATAACATAATGGGGGTCATTTGCCTACAATGTGATGTTGTTTGGCCTAAATAAAGCCCCTGGATTTTTCTCCAGGATTGTGATAGCATCTTTCCAAGAGTTTATTCGCAAGTTTATAGAAGTCTATATGGATGATTGGACAGTATATAGCCTGCTCAGGGAATATGTAGCACTACTATGTCTGATGTATGACAAATGTAGATAATTGCAGATATCGTTGAATCTCAGAAAGTGTATCTTTTGTGTGCCACATGGAAATTTGTTAGGCCACATAGTATGCCGAGAGGGAGTACTGGTAGACCCAGCCAAAGTTGCAGTCATTGTGCACATGACGCCACCTATGAGTGCTAAGAAGTTGCGCTCCACGCTGGGACACACAGGGTACTACTATAGGTTCATCAGAAGATATGAAAACATCACTACACCACTGGAAAATATATTAAATAAGGTCAAAGTGTTTCAATGGACCCCAGAATGTGATAAAGCGTTCGAGACCCTAAAGGAGAAGCTCAACACATCACCTATTCTGATATTTCCAAATTGGGAAAATGAATTTCATATCCACGTAGATGCTTCAGTTATTGCCTTAGGAGCTATCTTAGCGCAACCTAGAGATGGAGCCATGGATCATCCTATCTATTTTACGAGAAGGAAGTTGCCGCAAGCTGAGCACAAATACACAACAACAGAAAGGGAGGGTCTAGCTATGATTTATGCTTTGCATAAATTTAGACATTATTTGTTAGGTTCCCATTTTAAGTTCTTTACTGATCATTCTATACTAAAATATGTAGTTAACAAACCTGTGTTGGAAGGGAAAATTTGTAGATGGTTTCTATTGTTTCAGGAATTTTCTTTTGAAATAATCATTAAGAATGGAACATGCAACGTAGACCTGATCACCTGTATAGATTGGAGTCAGGGGAAAGTGGCGGAGCAGTTGATGATCAGCTCCCAGATGAATATCTATTCTAGGTAGAGGCCATACCAGAGTACCTGGAAGACATAGAAGTCTTCTTAAGTATAGGAGCTTTCCCAAAAAATATTCCGCAACCCAAAAATGCCATCTGGTTGTTAGAGCAGCGGACTGCCAGTTGATTGCAGGGAAATTTTATAAATTGGGACTAGATAGTATCCTCAGAAGATGTGTCTTGGATCATGAAACACAGGATATACTGTGGGAGTTCCATAGTGGAGTTGCGAGAGGTCATGTAGGAGGAAAGGCCACTGCACATAAATTTCTTCAAGTCGGACTATGGTGGGCCGCGCTCTTCAAGGATGCAAAGGCATATGCTAGATCATGCGATGTATGTTAAAGAGTGGGTAATCCATCACGACGAGATGAATTACCACTTCAACCAGCTTGAGATTTAAAATAATTTGAGAAGTGGGCGGTTGACTTCATTGGGCCGATCAACCCCACGGCTAAGCATTTGAAAGCTAGGTACATTGTTACCACAACTGGCTACCTTACACGTTGGGTTTAGGCAGCAGTTGTTCAGGATTGCTTGACCGATACTGCTTCTAGGTTCATTTTTTAAAATATTATCACTCGATTTGGATGTCCTAAGAGCCTGATTAGTGATCAGGGAGCTCATTTTATCAGTAGTACCATAGAAAATCTTACAACAGAGTTCTTGATCCAACATCATAAAAGTAGTCCCTACCATCTGCAATCCAATGGAATAGTAGAAGCGTTTAACAAGATTCTGGAGAGAGAATTAACGAAGGTTTGTTGCGCAAACATGGAATATTGGGATGACAGAGTTCCAACAATACTATGGGCTTACAGGACAACTACAAAGAAACTTTGCAGGTACACACCATTTCATCTAGTTTATGGGAAACAGGTTGTGGTGCCTGTAGAATTCATTACTCCAAGTTCGAACATTGCACAGATCCCACACATGTCGGAGGAAGAATCAGTTGCGCAAAGACTTATAGAGTTACAAGAACTTCAAGAAACTAGATTTTTAGCAGACTTCCATCAGTCAGTTGAGAAAGCAAGGTAGAAAGCTTGGCATGATAGACACATTAAGACTAAAGTATTTGCGCAAGGAGACAAGGTCCTACTCTACGATAGTCAATACCAGAAGCATCCAGGCAAGTTGTGCATGCATTGGTTGGGACCATTTATAGTTGCAGAGATCCAACCTTCAGGAGCAGTCAGACTTGTGCAATCGGATGTTGCGGCCGGGATGGGTGAATGGCGCTCGCCTGAAACCCTATATGTCTTAGAACTGAGATAAAGGACTTTTTATCTAGTCCAAAGGAGCATGTATAGTAGTTAGATTTGAGTTTTCTTCAATTTCTGTAAATTCAGTTAATAAAGTCGACGTGTGCAGTGTTGCACCGTGAAATGTAGTTCATTTCCTTTTTCGTTTAAGTGTTGTTTGATGCAGAACTTCTTACTCAGCAGCGTAGGATCAGAAGCATAAATAACCCCTTAATGAAAGTCATTAATATGACGACGACCCCTTTGTGGTCGGAGGGAGAACGAATCCAAACTCAATCTGAGTCCATGTGCCACACAAACCCAGTCTAGTCACAATCTTTATTGCTATTATGGTACCCCGTCTGAATTCAATTAAGCCATAAAGTCGCGATACGCGAAGATTCCATCGGTATTCACGTCGGGATTCCCATCTTTCAAACAGTAAGGTGTGAAATCGACCATGTCCCTGTCCAACTTGAACAGTAAATGACAGAATTGCCCAATAGTATTTACCCCGTTAACCCGTCCTGTCGGACAATTCAGATCCAAGTTGCGTCCATAGGGTCATGATGAACAACATTTATTACTGAACTTTCTAGCTAATCCCAAGTATAAGGCTCTAATAACTCATTGTAGAACGCATTGTTTTCATAAAGCACTTAGCAATTTCCAAATTCTGTAGAGTGAACAAACCTATGTAATCCTGAGACCCATAGTTGTGACCACGAAATCCTTGTTTCGCTGCGGAATTTTCCCATAATCCAGAACTCAATATCGAGAGCTACATGAAGTTGAAGCGTCGTGTCCAAAGACATAGTACCAAATGAGTCGTGCGACCCCCGAGCCGAGGTCATGGGTGATCTCAAGGGGAAGCTGGAGCAGGTCAATCTCCTTGATCTTGACTTAACAGATCAACTCTCGTTCCCCCAGATGAACATGGACGTATTCTGGAGTATCGCTCCAGACGAGTTGGGAGGCATGCAGTTTGTGCCAAAGCCTGAATTAATCAACCTCTTTAACTCAACAATCATGAACCTCAGGGACTTACCAGTTTTCGGTACCACTGGAAACGTTGCGCATTGCACCAAGTTCATGATCAGCAGGGTGCATGACAGAAGTCTCTGGTTGGATAGGCAGTATCCAATCCATGCCAAAGAGATTCACCAGCTTACAGGACTGTCCCTCGATGGTGAGGACATGTCCAAAGGATTCCAAGGTCCCAGTAAGCACGGAAAAAATAAAGGGGATCAAATCCTATACAAACGGTTCCACACACAAAGGGGGGGGCGCATAGCCAAAATCGACTCCATTCTACTAGAGACAGTTAGGACTAGCTGCTGCATCATAGCCAGCAAAGTCATGAGGTTGTATTACAAGGGAGAATGCACGTTGGATGCATTATCAGTGGTGGATTTTTGCGCCAATGGAATTGTATTCAATTGGTGTAGTTACCTACTGGAGGAACTACTTGTGGCTTGCGAGGAATCCTGGGAGAAGAGAGGCACCTTCACATATGGATACTTGCTACTTGTGTTCACAATGTTCAAGTGGACACCACCTGTTAGAAGACCATTGGTGCTAGTAGACAAGGTGCACCTTGCTAAGATGTTTGAGCCCTGGAATTCCACGGTGGACTCGAAGAACACAGCCTTCAACAACACAGCGTTCTCCAAGTGATATAATAAGCTCATCGATGCAACGCAGAGATTGCGCATCCCACAGAAGCTCCTCAAATGCAACACGAGGAACATCCCCTTCAGCATGAACTGACACCATACGTTTGTATGGCCGAGGTATGCCAATAGGGAGGACTTCCATTCAAGGATGTTGTCTTTCTATTTAGATGAGGAGGCCTTCAAAAAAGAGGTAATTTCATGGTCGGGAGTTAAACGTGACCCACACAAGTCAAGGATGCACTATGCTTTTCTTGCCAAGTTGTTGAATAAGAAAGGAAAATAAGTAGGGGTGGGACCAAGCTTGGGCTCAGAAGCGCCAAAGAAGGAAGCGTCGGTATAGATGGACTATAAGGAGGAGGAAGAGACGTAGCCACTAGAGCGGAAGAAAATAACACCATCGATATTCCTGTAGCTTCCATATCAAGCCTTGTTGATAGGTAAGGATGTCAATGAGATCTTGAGCATTACATTCATTACAAAACCAATGGCTAAGAAGTTCAGAACAGGGATCTCTCCGAGAAAAGTTATGAACCCCCAACCCTTTTCATATGTCTTCCCCTTCACTCACTCAGTGGTCCACGCAGCCCCCATCATTCATATTCAGGACTACCATGAGCCTGACACCCTTCCATCCACCATCATCACTTAGCACCCTCCATCACCACCAAAACCCTAGTCACCACCCCAAGAAACCACTAGTCCACCCCAAACCACTGATCCAGAGCCCATGCAACTCAATCCTCTAGAACTACCTAAGCTAGAACTTCCAGAAACAAACCCAGAGTTACGAAAGCAGAGACCAGAAATTTTTGGTCCAAATCCAAAAATATTAGAGTATCGACTGCAGCTAACTGGTCTGAACCCTACAACCCAGGACCAGCAAACTGTACCTTTTGTGCAGTAGAAGGATACTCAAATGGTAGAGGAGTCGCAAGCTCAAAGTCCCCAGCACATTTCCTCAACGGCCAAGGTTGAGGGTGACATGGGAAGCACAACTCTGGAAGCGGAGCTACACAAAGAGAAGGAGATACCAGAGGTTCATAAGGAACCAGATTCAACCTACAAGAAAAATGAAACATCCACGCAGGAACAGATGGAGCTGGTTCTCCAAAACGCTCAGCAGTGCACAGAGTTGATGCAACTTTGCCTGGCCAAAACAGAGGTTTTAACACTCCTGCCATCAACGTTGAGGTTGAGGCTTGTGCTAGTACCATTAACAAGGGAGGAGGAGGTAGAGACTCCATTAGAACACTCAAAGGCCAGTGGACTTCCACTGCAGGTCTGAGCACCGACGAACGCAACCCCTTCATTGGTTGACCTTGCATAGTGGCCAACAACACACTTAGTTGGAATGATTAGGGCATCAACTAATCAACTAGAGAAGAGGCTCCAGCAGGCCGAGAGGTATGTAGAGCTTGCAAGGGAGGAAGTGCTCCTTGCGCAAGCATGCAGAAAAAAAGAAGAACACGCAAAGATCCAGGTCGAGCATAGGCTAGAAATATTTCAAGAAAGTCTTGTTGAATCCTAGCTGGAAATTTGGAAGGTCGCACCCCAACTGCCTGAAGCCAGTGATACAGGAGAGCTAGAGCATCAGATTGAAATAGTCCAAAGAGCATGGTCACAATTGGCCATTCGGGCCGAGCATCTGGAAGTGCATTTGCGGCAGACTCAGCAGGAATCAAAGTAGCAGCCTCGTAAGCTGCAGGAGAAGATGGATAAGATAGTGTTGGAGGGAAACAATGCCTGAGCAACACTGCACAAATGCATAGCTAAGTGCACAAATATTTTCATAGAAGTCAGCAATTGGATGGGAATCATCGTTAGGCCCAACCAAACTTTGGAGGACGTGCGCACTAGAATCTAGGTATTTAATGAAGAATTTGCGGCTACGATGGATCCATTGGAGCAACAACAGAAGTTTGACCAGATCCAGTAAGCGAACAATGAGAGGAACGCTCTATTTGAGGCACAATCCATACCTAAGAAGGAATTGTGCAACTTTTGTACTATCATTCAAATAGTTTATATGCAAATGCATCAAGTCGATGCAACAACATATTTTGAATGGAACTCTTTGGTTGTGTTCAATCCCAAGGAGTGTATCACAGATGTGACCCAACATTTCATCGTCGAGGCCTCACTGCTTGCCAGGAAATGGCAGGATAAAGTTGGAAACTTTCAAGAAGTTAATAAGCAGGC
Organism: Picea engelmannii; assembly: GCA_009831015.1. NCBI lineage: Eukaryota > Viridiplantae > Streptophyta > Pinopsida > Pinales > Pinaceae > Picea > Picea engelmannii. Next base: position 740,852 of record ML778525.1, read on the forward strand.
CTTGGATTTGATCCCAGAGTTGGGCCCTTCATTTGAAGAGGAAAAAGAAGAAAAAGTGCAAGTATAAGAGAAAACGAAAGAGGAAAAGGAGGACAAGGGAAAGCAACAGTTGCTCCTAGAATCTACGAAAGAGTCGAGTACTTGACTCGAGGGTGAGTCAAGGTTTGTGGTCGGAGCCTGTTGGACCCTTCATTTTTGGATGAGAAGTTGCGCAAGAAGGTCTACAGTCCTAGTTTTGGTCTAGTACGATTTGTGCAGGCTACAGAAGAGACTGGATAGCAGAGCAAGGGAGAGTAACAAAAATCAGTTGCGAAAAGGAAATCGTAATGCCAGCAAGGCAAAAGGAGTTGTAACATAACAAGAAATCATGTGAGCTCAAAGCCAAAAGACATGACTTAGATTATATATAGGGATGAATATGATTTTAAAAGGGTTGGTTGGTATCACAAGTGTAAAGGGTTGGTATCACAATTGTTGGTGTCATAATTGTAAGGGTGGTTCGAACATGAATGTAAAGGGTTTTCGTCTTCTTGTTGTTGTTTATTATTAAGAAGTCGGGTTTGAATTTTGAAAATGTAATCTGTACACAATTTTTGGAAATAGAGCTATGCGACATGGGTCCAGAGTCAAGAGTCTGTAACAGATCACTACCTTGTATCTCTAATATTGTAACTGAGAAATATCTGAAGATAATATATGAAGAAGGATCGAAAATTTCAAAATATGTTGCATCATTCTATGTTTATACTTTTGCATTGTATCTTTACAATACTTTTATTTTCTTCATAAGTTTTGCATGATGTTTATGTGTTTAAATGATTTTCCGTAACATAAGTAATTGCAATTCCTGAGTGTATGAATTTTGATATTCTCTATAGTTAGTTTGTCTTGTGCAAGATCAGGATGAATCTTGAAGGTTCTGTGAACCCTCATAAGAATTTTCCTTGCCCTTCCCTATAATTTTTTCTTAGTCGTGCTTTGGGTGAGACTTCTTCTCTCCAAAGGAGATGAAAATGCCAGTTCTCTAGACTACATGGTACCTTTTCTTGGTAACCTCGGAATGACCCTGGTTTGATCAATATCGTGCTAAAAACAATCATCTGCCATCTATAAGTGCATCAACCATGCACAAAACATCTATTACTACATGTACCTAACAAGTGCATCAACCATGCACCAACTTCAACAAGATGAATCACAATCAAAATGTGTTCCCATACATTTATTCCATATCAACCATAAACCATGTGTCAATTGTCCTACTATCAAGTACCTCAACCAATGTACCAATCATGTATCAACTATAGGTCAGTCTATGACTCATAAATGATGTAAAACATAATCACCTCTTCAACTCATCAACTACATGTCCCAATATGTAGCTCAACCACATGCCAAATGAATGCACCAAGACATCCAACAAATATGCCTCTAACAATACATCATAAGATATATCAATGGATCTCACATATGTACCAGCCATGTACCATGACATTTTTGCCTCAAATACCATTCACTACAACAAGTACTAAGCAGTCAATAGTATCTCTAAACATGTACCACAAGTGTGCCTCAATAGATCAATGATATCTCTAGCAATCATCACATCATCATGATACATATTATAACCAAAGTTCCATAACTTCATTGTCATAATCAGCATTGTTCCTTAAAATAAAATGCCTCAATCCATACTCTTGAGTTAGTATCATGCATCCAGGATAGGCATCAAGCATATGCTTCAACACTCAACCATATGTCATCACCATACATACATCAACCACAAATGCAAGCATATAATCATGGAAACCTGCAACAAACCATGTCAGACCCTTCAAAATAGAGTTATACCATCAAACCATGTTGCAACTCATCTGCATAGCCTTCTTTTCCAAGTATTTTACCACAGGTACGCAGCATGTTCCATAAACAGCTCGCATATGTACTCAACCTTTCTATAGGTCATCTCGTGTATGTACATGAATTCTTCCAGAGGAGCCCGTGTATGCTTCAAAAAATGTCAAGCTTGAGCTTGCCTCATGGCTAACATTCTATTCTGGTTGATTAGTCTTCTTCATCCACTTCTGAAGGTGTCCCAGCTTCTCATAACTTGAGTTCTGAGATTCCATCTTTTCAATATTGTCTTCCTTTTGTTTTCTTCTTGACATGATATATGAAGCACTCCTCATGGATTGTACTCTTGTGTTCCATAAATCATGGGATTTGTGTCCAAACCCACTGCAGTTGTAGCATCTCATGGTGTGACAGTGAACAACAATGTGTACCACTTGATTACATCTCCAACATCTTAGGGTGTTATGAAACCTTCCAACATCTTTCCTTGCATAATGTCTACAATACAAAGCTTTGTGACCATATTCATTACATGAGAAGTAGTGACCATGAAAAACATTTTCATACCTTTTCTTTGGTGTCCACCTTGAAGGTGTCTCTCTTCTGAAATTTCTTTGAGGTGTAAAGATGGCTTCTTGATGTCTTCCTTGCTTTGTACTTTTTAAATTTTCCTTGCTTTCTGTAGATGGTTGACTTGCAACACTGCTTCCACCTTTTAAGAATGAAGGAATTATCTCATGCTTCTTAGAAGTGTTGGCTTCAAAGTGTATAGTTTTCTTATTGTATCCAAAACCTTATTTATCATTTGGTGATCTTTGACTATCCAATAATTCATTCAATATTGTTGATTTGTTCATGAACTTGACATTAGTATTTGACTTATCTACTTTCTTTCTGAGATCAACATCTTCAGCTTCCAACTTATGGCATGACTCTTCCTTTTCATTTACTTGATTCTTTAATAGTTCCTCTATCCTTTTGGCTTATTCAAGTTGAGTTATTAAATTTACATAGCTTTTAATATGTTCAAGGATTTTTCTAAGCTCATCATCTAATGTATTATTTGCTTCTACTTGACTAGTTATATCATTCTTTAGTTTCTTGATCTCTTCTTCTTGCTTCATGAGTATTTTCTTTAGTGCCATGATATGCCTTGGGTATTTTTCTAGGACCTCCTTAGTGTATTTTTCAAGATACTCAAAGGAAAGTGAACCATATCCTATTTCCATGCTAAATTCTTCCAAATTAGTTATAATTTTATATTTAATCTCTAACAAATATTCCTCTTCATTATTTGCAAATTCTATACAAACGTCTTCTATATCTGCTTCTTCTTTTGTAAGAGAGCATTCAAATTCACTAGGAGTATCGTAATCAAAATATTTTGGAGAGTCTTTACCTTCATTTTCATTGATGGGATTGTCTTCTTTAACTTGGTATACCTCCTCTAAATTTATCCATAAATCCTTGGCTGAAGTACATTTTCCCATGCTTTCTTTGACAGAACTTGAGATTGCATTGAAAATGGTCTTGAGAGCTAATGCATCGTTATTATTTGCTTCCTTTTGTGTTGCAAAATTTGGCTTATTCTTCAAGGGAACTGATCCACCAATAGATGCATTCCAAATACCTTTTCCTTTTTCCTTCAAAAACCCTTTCATTTATATTCTCCATGCCGAGTAATCTATCTCATCAAAGAGGGGAACTTCATTTGCATGTTCATCCATTTGTGTGTCCATGGATCTCCTTCAAGCTTGTAAGTCTTATGATGAAGGCCTCCTCTGATACCAATTGTTGGACACACTGACCACACTGAGTGGGGGGGTAAATCAGTGTAGGGATATTTTAACAACTTCTTTACAAAACACCTTTGTTAGCAATCACCATTTACTCAATATTCATTACTTTCATTTATAACTAGTTGTTTGTATGTAATCATATCTCAGTAGAAAACATCATCAATAAATAATCACCATAAAGAACACAAGGAACACAAGATATATGAATAATTTTCTTTTTTATTACGGACTACAATCATTGGGGTATATCAACATCAAATGAAAAGAGAAACAACTCCACAAGAGAACCAACCCTCAATGCAAGACTCGGCTTGCAGATCTCAGCACCAACTGAGATGTGAGAATTCCAATCCTCAAATACAAGACCTTGCTTGTAAATAGAACCAAATATGTCAGCATGTACACAACCTTTCAATAGTGAAGCATGTGTATATATGAACCCTTTCTATACTGCAGCACACATGTGTATGCTCCCTTCCTTCTATCAGCCTACGTACACCTTCAAAAACTAGGGTTTCTGAAACTTCAACCTTTTGGCCCTTCAGACCCTATCTTCCTTTGTCACATCCACTTGTGACCTGTCACTGTAATTTGTTTTTCACTGCTCAATCTATACCATAACCAATCACAAACATATATATACCATCCAACAACCTATGCATGCTCCTCATGCATACACAATCACAACTCATGAATATCTCTTAATCTGAACTGAACTGAACTACTTAACCAACCAACTACCATATTCAGACATCAATACAAACATACAAAGAATGAATCAATAATTCATCATACCATGAGAAATTCTAACCATAAAGACAATATTTACCCATAATAGAACCTCTGTAGTAGATCTGAATCTATAGAATGTTGATTTGGAACTTGCTTTAGACTTCAGGAATCTTGCAGCAACTCTCACTCAAGTTTTCATGTCCTTTTTCAAATGTACACTACCTTTTCATGTACAGTCCACATATGTGTGTTTCCTCTTCTATCATCATCTCGTGTATGTACGCTACCTTTTCACTATCAGCCCGCGTATGCCTCAGAAAATAGGTTTTTCTGAACCTCCAAAACTTTCTCCATCAAACCTCAGACTTACGGAACTTCTAATGCCTTCATGAGTACCTGCAATGAATCTTTCACCATCATAGATATTCAATATATTCAAGAGATTCACACTCATAATAGATCCTTGTTCTCTTATTTATACTTTTCCAAGTAGCTTCTTCTAGGTTTATCATCTAACTAACTTCAAGCAACTTCCTTCTTTTGGGGCTAACCCACTTCTAACCATGTGTCCATTTATAACTACTTTCTCCACAAATAGAAACTTCTCCACTTCTAGTTGCAACTAATTTATTTTTAATTGTTTTATTGTTACAAGCACTTAACCCATGATTAACCACTTTGACTAGTCAACTTTCTTCTAGGATCTTCTAGAATAATTTGACTTCTTTCACCTTCTAGGGGCTTCTAGATAACACATGAGGGTTCTCTAACTTCACATGGCCATAACTCTCTAACAGTGAGGAATTATGTGATGTTCCACATATCACTGGAAATGGCATGACATGTATTATCCATATAGAATAGTTTTACTGACAAATTCATTGATCTTCATAACATTATTCCTCAAGAAAACTTGGGTTCCCTAACCACATTGTTAGGATGACTCAACCACTTGACCATTTGGACTTCAAAAATCATCTTCCCATGAGGGCTTTCACCATAAGGGGACCACTTTAGATTTCATTCATTTGGTACTTCCTATCAACCATGATAAGACAACAATGATCAACCTTTACATCAACCAATATATACATCAATCCATATGGAACATTAACCCATGAAAACACATCACTATGACACCTTAGGACATTATCCCTTAGACATTAATTACATCTATGATCACATGATTCAACAATAAATACATCAATGATACAATGAAAATACTTGACATCGTCTCTTTGACAGCAATCCTTTGACATCAATGACAACATAATGTAACATATTATTGATGAAGAGGAATGGGTATGTCCATCTATCTAAGTGCATGGCTATTGATGTGAGTTATTGCATGAGTTTGACTATGGAGTAAGAAATAGTGCCTGTTATATTTTGGGTATGTCATAGGCGGTCCTCTAACTCGTCCTCATCTTCATATCTCACATTTGAATTATTACACAGATAATAGCAATGGATGGGATTTGCTTTAGTTCCATTGATATTGACTGTAGCAAAGTCTGCAACCATCACCTCTATTCACTTTAATTACTAGTCCACACAGTTTGGCGAAATAACTAGAACAAAGAGATCCTTTGGATGCTAGTACCTGTATTTGTTTTTTAGAGATTATATTAGGGTTCTTAGCATCCAATTGCATAATAACTTATTCTATTCAAGTGGTCATGGAGTTAAATTGAGAACACATGTCAAGGGAAAAGTCTCGAATTTGATGCATTTGTTGTTGAATAAAGACATTCCTGTGAAATTTGAAACAGGTAAAAATTTTCTCAAAATAAAGAACACAAAACATGATTGTGGATACATTATATATATCTTTGGGTTTTTATGGTGATAAATATGAATGAATGGAAACTCTACTCAAAGTGACATCTTGGAGTGGTTTGTTTCTTCAGGGTTGAAATCAACCTATGTTTAGAGAATCAATATAGTGTTGTACAATGGCAAGATGCTCTTAATGGAACTCCATGTATATATAACCTTTCCATAACTATTTGTAGTATTCTTCTCCATAACATTGGATTCCTATCTTTTGGATATCCATTTAAGTAGGTCAGATTATACTTGGAAAGGATAGATTATGAATGTTTTTTTTTCCATCATCTCATAAACTTGTTTTAAAAAGTCCAACATGATGGATTATACTTACTATGTTATTTCTCTGGTCTAAAGAGATCTTTACTATGTTAGTTCTTTGGTATAAAGAGATCCTTTATCTATTGATGGATATTTGTACTTTTGGTACCTCCTGTGGAAAGCCTGAGAATATCCCTATTGTTGATTATGGAGAGTAGTTGCAACAATAGTATTGGGATATGGTGATTCATTAATATCTTTATGAAAAACAAATAATGAAAACAAATAATGTATTTTTGTCTCATCTCCCTCACCTTAATTTGGATAAATTTTATTGGGATGTTTTTGTCTTGATCACAAAACCATTGTCCATGATTAGAATTTTATGGCAACTTTGCATGAGGATTTTTTGCTATATAACTCTTCCATGGTTTTGACTTTTCAAATTCATCTTTGGTTTATATTTGGATATATGTTGGCAACTAATATCATGGGGTGGGGTGTTTCAGTGATTTCAATTCATGTGATAATGAGAATGATGAAACTCTAAGATCTAATAATAAACCTACACTCTATCAAGATGATGGTAAAATTCAGTCAAAACATTTGCACATGTGATGGAGATATGGCTACATGTGGCCTCAATTACTGGGTTTTGTAATAGTAATACAAATAATTAATTCATTGCAGTAATAAAGTATTAAATTCAAAATTTAGAAACAGTTTGTTGGACCACGATGCTTTTCATTGAACATTCCAGTCCTTTTCATTCCACATATGCTGTGCTTCCGGTAAGTTATGCCCCCACACATGTTCACGGTGTTTATGATACCTTGTTTAATTTAGTCAACCCAAATTAGATGATGCCATCTCAAATGTCACAAACTAGCACTATCAGCCAATTGAAGTATGTTATTTATTGCATTCTTTAGATATGATTACTTTTCTTTCTCAAGTATATAGAAATATATGAAGATTTTGGTTCACTAAGCTTCCCCATAATCATAGTTATATGGTCAATATTTTTCATCTAGATCTCGGGGCACTTGCTTATTTGTATTTCAAAACAAGATACAATGTTTTCCTTGACTTTTTGTCTATTTTGAAGCAAAGAGTGCTTGTATGATCACTCATTTAAAGAACCTAGTGTTTCGGATATCGAATCTTCTTTCTTAAGGTTGTCTCTTATTATGGTTTTTTTTTTTTTTCTACTTAGACCAATGTTTCATACATTCAACCTTTTATTCTTAGTAGTAGATACTTTGGAGTATAGTATTATTGGAAGTAACTTGAATCAAGAAACTTTTTCCTCTTAAAATACTTTTGAATATATAAAAAGTAAAGTACTAATTCAAAATTCAAAATTTTTTTAAATGAGTATATATATTTTCACATATTGTTCACAATTTATATTATAAATTAAATAAAAATAATAATTTATATAAATATTCAACCTAACACACATAAATTAGATGTGAAAATCCACATATACTAATTTAACTAATATATGAAGTTAGTGGGTATTCCATATATTAGTAAACTAATATATGGGTATTCCATATATTAATTTAACTAATATATGAAATATGTGGAACCATATATTCCATATATTAGGTAAATTAATATAGAGATATATATATTAATTTAATTAATTTATCTCTTCTATTAATTTAAATAAAGTATAGAGTACATGGTTCTTTATGGAATATGTTGAACCGCATACTCTATACATTAGTTAAACTAATATATACAAAACTTGTTGATTAAATTAATAATTTAACTAATATATGACATATGTGGAATGATGTATTCAATATATTAGTTAAATTAATATATGGATATCCATATATTAATTTAATTAATTTATTTCATATATTAGTTTAACTAATGTATGAAGTACATGGTTCTATATAGAGTATCTAGAATCACATACTCTACACATTAGTTAAACTAATATATATGGGATATATTAATTAAATGAATATATGAATATTTATATATTAATTTAACTAATATCTCAAATATGTGGAACCACTTCATATATTAGTTAAATTAATATATGGGTATACATAAATTAGTTTGATTTTGTGAATATAATCAATATTATAAATTATGTATTATTTTTTAATAGTCACAGTTTATATTCTTTTACTTTAAAAAATGAATGTGTGGTCTATGACATGGGTTATATTGAAAAAAAAATTACATTATTATTTATTTATGATAATTATTTTATGGGTGTTAAGTTTTTTATTAAAAGTAATTCATATATCTAAAAGTACTTGGAGTAATGCATTTCTTATTAAAAATATTTCATATTCTCAAAAGTACTTTGAGTACTACATTTATTATTAAAAGTAATTTATATTTTCAAAAGTATTTTTATTTCTAATTATATCAATAGGGTTTTTTTATTAATTTTATTTATAGATATCTCTTCATTTCAACTTACCCATAGTTACATATAATGTAGTGCAAAAGGTGAGTTGTAAATATACAATCCCGGAAAAATGACTAACTCATATTTTTTTATTATATTTCTTAGAAGACCTATTTTAGACCTAAAAATTCTCCTAACGATGGGAAAAAAGGCCATAGTCACATTTTTATGGGAGTTAGATCTTGGGGAATTCCATGGATCATGTGTGCAAGTGAAATAATGCTACCAAAATATTGACATATGCTTGGCGAATTTGTTAGTGTTGATTATCTAATTTGGATAGAAGGCTTACACAAGAACCTAAGGTGATATTAAGCTAAAGGCTTTTCCTTTGGTAGATGTTAATGGCCTTACAATTTTGACATAAATTTTTGTAGAAGCTTGTCATCGTTCATATATTGCATTTGTAATAAGTTTATTTGTATGTATCTTGTTTGGCCATGAGTTTCTTTGTAATGTTGATGGTGTCTTGACAATTATAGTTAATTTATGTTGGAATATTCACCAATACTGAGAGGAGGGGTGATTTAGTACTAAGCACTTTTTACCATTTTCAACCATAACATGTAAACATTAAGTTATCAACAATTTATCACTTATGATGTCAACAATTTATCACTTATGATTGCATTCAATATATGATCAACATATAACCATATATACATAGTACACAAGATTTTTACATGGAAACCCAAATGGGAGAAAACCACTGAACATTTTTTAATATATATATATATATATATATATATATATATATATATATATATCAAATATTGCATCCATAGGAAGCACAAACTTCCAAGATTCTATAGCACCAACTAGAAGGAGGCACCAACCCCCTATTTACATTGATCCAAAACATATCCAAGAAGACCTAAAAATCAAAGTTCTCAGAATTGGACGAAACCAGCGCCATTGTGTCAGTCTCGTATTCTGACCATATAATTGTTTCCTCAAACAGACACTGTATGTGAAAGTTATCGCGTTCTGATCAAATTTCCAAACAGACAAAATGTCAACTGGTCAAAGTCAACGTTGATGTCAACAGTACGACAGGTGACGTCAGCATGATGTCATGATGATGTCATCATGTTGACGTGGCATCACCAGGAGGTGACACGTGTCACTCAGATTCGACATTATTGGGTTGAGTTGGCACCTGTACAGATTTGACATGTGTCACTGTACGGATGACACGTGACAATCCGTACATGACGTGGCCCAATGACAGGATAACACGTGGCAGTACAGACGATAGTGGGACGTACGAATACTGACATGGCAGGGTGACTGTGCAGTACAGACGTGACATGGCACGACACGTGGTTGTATGGCAGGTGATGTGACACGTGACTGGTCTATACAAAAGCAGACGTGGCAGTTGACTAGGTTGTACGACGGTGATGTGGCAGGCTGACTAGACGCTGACAGTTCCGCTGACTGGTTTGTACAGACCAATCATAGGGAAAAATGTGGACCAATCATAGGGCACCACGTGGCACCCTGGATTTTTCCTATGTCGGCTAGATCAAAAGAATTTTTTACTCTAGGGGATTCGAACCCCTGACCTCACAAATGAGCAATGTTTTCACAACCAATGGCGAATCGTTTGGGCTAGAGTGGTGCTTGTTAAAGAACTTGGCACAATTCCCTTTTGAGTTTACAGTGGAATATATTTCGAGATAAGCCCCGGTCAGCGGGGGCTAGCCCCGTCTGACCAGGAGCTAACAGCCTAGGGAGCACGTGGAGGTTTTGGGGCTTCACCACATGGGCCAAAGCCATAAGACTAGGAGCTAAGACCGGAGGGGACAGCGCACTGGGATTAGTCTGAGGACACATGGAAAATTCACATGTGACCAAGGGCCTGGAGAAAAGGGGTTGCACCCTATCTATGCAAATGTTTGGGTTTTAAACCATATAATAAATTTTTTAATGATTTTCAGCCTGTTTTGGGTGGATTTTGGTCATTTTTAGGAGATCTAGAGCCCTTTTTTGAGGCCATATCTTGGGAGGATGTTACCAACTTCAAATCTATATAAACCAAAGGTTCTTGGTAGCCAAAGGAGGTTCAGAGGAGGAGAAATGCTATAGAATTGTGAAGCCAAAGTCAGTTTTATGCAGGGAATTCATTGAGAAGAGGAACATTTCGGCCCATTTTCGAGAGCTTCGCTCAACCATTTTTAGTGTCGTCAGTTGTGTTGGGTTCTTGAGGTCTAGAAGAACACAGCCAGACTAGTTTGTAATCCATTTGACACTTTGTTGATGTAATTTTTAAGCTTTGAAGGAAAATAAAAAAGCCTCACCCATTGAGACAAAGGCCCGGAGACGTAGGCGATATTGTCGAACTTCGTTAACAAATTTGTTGTTATGTTTTGTTGATTCTTTGTGCTTACTTTTAGATTTGCATGTCTTATGATGGATTCCATTTTATATCATTAATTTCTTCCTCTTTCTTCAATTCCTAAATGGTTAATGAACTCATGCTTTAAAAACTTAACCATAGTCATTAAAAGATCTTTTCGAATCAAGTGGTATCAGAGCAGGTTGACAGTTGTTTTTTGAGTTTGCATGATTACCAGGGAAAAGATGAATCGTGGTGAAGGTGATATTGTCGAAGATAATCATGAGATTGGATCAAGAAAGAGAACTTCTCAAAGTGATAAGATGGCATCGGAAGAGGGACTTTCTCATGACGAGATAGAGTTTCAAAAGAATTTATTCACCATGTCGGAGATGGTAAAGGTTCTATATGATGATTACTTGGAGCGGAAGAGATTGATTATAGGTGAATCTTCAAAGGCCAAAAGTAAAGAAGGAGAGGATCCTCCTAAACCTCCTCCTTCACCTATTTCTTCTCCATCAACTTCTTCTTCTTCAAGTACAAGTTCCAAATCCACCGCAAGAAAACATTCCCATAAACATAAGCATGATATGCCTTTACTTAAGCTTGATGTGAAGTTTGAATTTCCCATGTATGATGGTGAAGTCAATGCAAAGAGGCTTGATAATTGGGTCAGACAGATGGAAGTCTATTATAGTGTGCAACAAATCAAGGATAAGGAAACTCAAATCAAATTGGCATCGCTTCAACTTGCAGGCACAGCACTCATCTGGCAGAAAAGAAAGTTGCAAAATGGCATGCAACAAGTTGGTAATGTATTTCCATCATGGCAAGTTTTTTTTTTTTGCACTTAAAAAGAAATTTTATCCTTTGGTTTATAAAGAGAAGGCTTTAATTTAATGGCAAGGTCTTAAACTAAGAAAGGGAAAAACAGTGCAAGAATACACAGATGAATTTCGTAAGATGGCATTAATGTTAGACATTCCATTACATACCCAAGAAACTCTTATGAAGTATATAGGAGGTTTACCTGCACACATTCGTAACACTGTATTTATGTTTGGACCTACTAATCTTGATGAGGTTTATGTTCAAGAAACATACATTGACGCAAGGAAAACAAGAATTGGTGTATCAGGAGAATCGTCTTCAAGAAAAGAGGACAAAAGGAAGGGGAATGGAAAGAAAGAAAATTCAGTGACAATAAGGGAAGAGAAGCTCCCTTGCAAGCATTACAAGAAAGAAGGGCATGATGATGACCATTGTTGGAAATTGCATCTTGAGAAGAGACCGAAATGGTTCAAAGAGAGGAAATGGAGGAAAACAGTTGCAGCAGCAACACGGCCAATAGAATTGGGATCAGATTCGGGTGATGAGTCTAAAATCACAACAGTTGGCTTGACAGGTAAAATTAGTGATGGATATGATTCTAGAAGTAATTTTTTTCACATAAGGGTCATAATGAAGCATACTAAGGTCGACACATTAATAGATAGTGGATCTCAATCTAATTTGATTTCAAAGGAAGTGGTTAAACAATTGGGATTAAACACTAAGATGCATCATAAACCTTACTCACTCAAATGGATAAGCAACAATCATAAATTGCACATAACAAAGTAATGCACTTTAAAGTTTGCAATTTCATCAAAATTTGTGGATGAGGCAACGTGTGATGTGGTGCCACTCAATGAATGTGGAATGGTCTTAGGCAGTCCTTATTTGTATGATAGCAAAGCAATCTTCTACAGAGAACAGAATCAATATCACTTAACCAAAGAAGGCAATGAATATGTTGTACATGCTCATCACTTAAAAGCAAATCAATATGTTCAAACAATGGAACAATTAAGGAAGGAATATCATGCAATAAACACACCTATAATTGTGCCAAATCAAGCAATTGATCTTAAGCAATAACATGAGATGATTGTAGAATGGAAGTTCAATCATACTCTGATTCAAGATAAGCTAATGTCGTGGAAGTACTACAAACAGATTATCTCATTTGCAGTCCTATTTCTGATGTTATCATTGCTAATGTGTTCAACATGGATGGTGTTGTCGCAAGAGTTGGTTTTAGGTTGTAATAGAGCCAAGCCTTAGCACATTTTAAATGAAAAAATAATTTGTAGATTGATCGGTCATAGGAGGCTTCTAGAACTACATCTGAAACAGGCCCTTCACTCATTTATAGATCAGAAACGAAGAGGCATGACCTCATCTGCTAAATTCATTTCAAAATCATGAGGATGGATAGAAGATAAGGGATGAAAAAAACTGAAAGAAAAATCCAGGTATCTAATTCTGATCAATCTGGTCTTCCTTTCAATAGAAGAAATAATACCAAATTTCAAATATTTGAACACAGGTTTTGTCTCACTCATAGCAAGACATAGGAAAAGCTATGAACAAATAAAACTTGTAAATAAGGAAAAACAATTAAGATGAAGGTCTTGTTCTACTCACATCAAAACAAAGGAAAAACTACAATTTAAGGAATGCTTTAAATTAGCTACAGCAGAAGTATCACTGAATTGTAACCATTACAAGCTGAATTAATGAATGGAAGGAAAAAAGAGAAGTAATGAAAACTTGAGAAACAATAACACGGGAAGAAGATAGAATTAGACAGTGACAAGGTGTAGAATCTCTTGGCATTTTTTTTATATTTGCTGAAAAGGAATGCATTACAAACCCATCCTCCAAAAGGCCCTCGGGTTGTTCCCCCCCTTTCTTCTTCAAGAAGATACAATAATATAAGTCTTCTACCCCCTTTTGAATAATTGAAAAACGATTCAAAATACAAAATAAATCCCTCTAGAAATGAATAGGTATATCATGTAGGTATTGAGGTCGAAATCCTCCCTAGGAGGTCGAATTTCCTCCCAAAAGATAACAACAGTTACCATCAATTTCGGAAACTTTCTGACATAGAAAATGGGCCAAACTGCTTAAAATTGGGGTTGTGGTTATGGTTCTGTATCTCTCGAATCATGAAAGATATGTATAAAATGAAAGATTCTTTTGTGAATATTTTTTTTCTGAGCAAAAACCTCTCTCGGTTCCCTGACATCCATTTCCATTTTCCCCAGATATGCATTTTACAAACATGTGTCAAAACAGGAAAATATGAGATCCAAAAATTATGGCTCGGAGATGAATTATATTCTCCCAATCTGTGACAATTGTAGGAAAATTGAGAGAGGCTATTGATCTCTGATGTGTTAGGCACAAAAACCTCTGATCGTTTCTCAAAACGATACTCCATTCGTTCAGAAACATTATTTGAAAATGATGACTCAGCACAGTAAAAAATGCCACATTTTTTAAAATGAACCTCATCTTGCAGGGGTCTTTTGACTGCCTTCCCAATATCCAAATGAAATTATGAAGACACCACTGGAAATATTAGGATCTGTTGATGTCTATCGACTATTCGAACGAGAAAAATGGCTCTCCAACGCTGAGAAAAATGGTTTTTTCCCAAGGCATTTTTTGCATATGAAAAATCTGTGATTTCAGCAGCTAACAGGCCGAAAACAAGGGTATCTTAACCACCGAAAGTCCTGGCTTTCGGCAACTAATAGTGCGATTTCAAAGCACCATAAGCCACCGAAATTCCTGAAACCCCGATTTCAGCTTTTGGGTTTTAGAGAAACGGAGCAATGGTCAAAATCTCTATGTCGACCAAACCCTCAACTGTTGAAACCCCAAAATGGTGACATGGCATTTATGTAAAACCCTATTATAGCGATTTTATTATCGTTTATTGCATTATTTTCATGGATCCTCGTGACTTGATTTCTAGGTAAAAACACATCTACACTTTCTGCAGCTAAGGGCATATGAAACTTGAGATTTAAGCTACCGAAATTCTGCACTTTCGGTAGCTAAACACTATAATTTTTTTCCTCCTAAGCTACTGAAAGCCAAAATTTCAATATTTGTTCCAACATAGGCTCCATCTAGGGATGGTTATTTCCTGCAAAGCACCAAGAATAGTAGACCAAGTGCCTTCATCCATTGGGCAACCTGAAATCATTCTTATCAAACGTTGAACCCTGTCACTTTGCTTGCACCTTTCCAAAACAAAAAACTGCTTATGCATTCATTGGTCTATGGAGTCATAATGTCTTAAATCAAAACCATACAGGATTTCAAACTGAATTGGAAACGTACTTAAAACCACTGTTGTACTCTAATGCTCAAATTCAATCTTATTTATATACATCACCTACTCTAACTACTGAAAAATTCTCACTGAATCAAATGATACAAAAATGCCAGTGAAGTCAATCCAAAAACTGTCTACGTATTTGAAATCTTCTCACACTTTCTTTGAGTAGGATGAAAAAGGAAACTGACAACTTTCATCTGAAATGTTGTTGATCATGAATTTTCAAACTTTTCCTCAATTCTTGTGACAAAATATCCATGACATAGTGTGTTCCTCCATTAAATAAATCTAAAAGGTTAGCAAAAGGATCTTGGAAAAATATATGGTCTTGAGGTTTTAAAACATCCAGGACTACTCTACTTTCTGATTTATAATGCTCAGAATCACTCTCAAAGAGAATATCTGAGCACCCTTCGAGATCATCTGCAATGGCATCTCCATAATCATGGCATAATCTTGTCTAAAGACCATCATCCCTCCATGAAAAATCTGCAACAAGTTGTTCTACAGAAACAATGTAATAATCATCACTATACTCATCATATTTAGGTTCAGCAGATAACTCAAGAGGGTCATCAGTCAGACAAATGCTCGGGACATCAACCGTGAGCAACTCTGATCCTTTATCTGGCATGCTTTCTATCTTAGATTTATACTCCTCCAACTCACAGTCTAAAACATCCTTGAACAGTGAACTTCCTTCAAGACTATTAAATGTGACAACCCTATCCTCTTCATGAAACAAAACAGGGCTTACAAGCTGATTTCCTAGCTGGAAATCATCATCATAAATAGGTTCATTAACTTCCTGTAAGGTTTCATCAAACACATGACTGTCATTATTTAAAATCAGATTTACATTTTCAGAAATGGAAGAAGTCTGACTCTCATATCCAGGACTGTGTATACATTGCAAATCTGTGTAAGCAGGGGTTGTAACATGACTATGCAGGAGAAGCTCTATTTCTTCTTCAGTCAAAGGAGAAGGTGGTCTCTGTATTTTCTGGATAAAACAACAATTATTTTCTTTCTCTTCTGCAAGTTGACCGTGATGTTGAATATCTTATTCTCGAATATGATCACAAGAGCTATCATATCCTGCTTCTTTATCAGCCAACTCTTCTTCATACTGATCATCATCATCAACTTGAGAAATTTCTGATATTCCTTCCTCCTCTTCAAGAGGATTTGTTTGATCTTTTTGTCTTATGAATTCTATATTACGGCAATCTTCAAAAAGGATTTCAGCTGAATATATCCTCTTACAATGTTGATGAAAAAGTGTGTGAAAATATTTCAATGAAGGAATACTGGAATGGGGTAAGGATTTATACCAGAGTCTAGCATCTCTTTCCAACGAAAACATAAACAGATTCATGAGGACATCTTCATGATGTACATTTAATTCATCCATGATCTTGTGGAATTCAAACAAGTGTTGAGCAGGATTGTCGTCCACATATCCTCCAAATTTAGGAAGGACATCTTCCCAAATTTTAATGTCTGGAACATTGTTTGGAAAACCATAAACATTTATAAAGTCCAAAGGAGAAAACCTTGCAGCAATCCAAGCGGCGAGCGAATTCAACATTTTGAGACCAGTGGAGTCGCTAGTGAATCATGTAGAGTCTTCGAACCAAGGAGTCATCAGGTGAATGATCACAGCCAATTGAATGCCTATCTATTGTTCACCATCAAGGAATAGATCTAAACTTTTTGTGATATCCCAGGGAAGATAGCTTCGTTCCTCCGTCCCCGGCAACGGCGCCAGAAAATGTTGTCGCAAGAGTTGGTTCTAGGATGTGATAGAGCCACGCCTTAGCACATTTTAAATGAAAAAATAATTTGTAGATTGATAAGTCATAGGAGGCTTCTAGAACTAGGTCTGAAACAGGCCCTTCACTCATTTATAGATCATAAACGAAGAGGCATGACGTCATCTACTAAATTCATTTCAAAATCATGAGGATGGATAGAAGATAGGGGATGAAAAAAACTGAAAGAAAAAGGCAGGTATCTAATTCTGATAAATCCGGTCTTCCTTTCAATAGAAGAAATAACACCAAACTTCAAATATCTGAACACATGTCTTGTCTCACTCATAGCAAGACAAAGGAAAAGCTATGAACAAATAAAACTTGTAAATAAGGAAAAACAATTAAGATGCAGGTCTTGTTCTACTCACAGCAAAATAGAGGAAAAAATGCACTTTAAGGAATGCTTTAAATTAGCTACAACAGAAGTATCACTGAATTGTAACCATTACAAGCTGAATTAATGAATGGAAGGAAGAAAGAGAAGTAATGAAAACTTCAGAAACAATAAAACAGGAAGAAAACAGAATTAGACAATGACAAGGTGTATAATCTCTTGGCATTCTGTTCTATATTTGCTAAAAATGAATGCATTACAAACCCAGCCTCCAAAAGGACCTCGGGTTGTCCCCCCCCCCTTTCTTCTTCAAGAAGATACAATAATATAAGTCTTCTACCCCCTTTCGAATCACTGAAAAATGATTCGAATTACAAAAGAAATCCCTCTAGAAATGAGAAGGTATCTCATGTAGGTATTGAGGTCAAATTTTCTCCCAAAAGATAACAACAGTTACCATCAATTTCGGAAACTTCCTGACGTAGACAATGGGCCAAACTGCTGAAAACTGGGGCTGTGGTTATGGTTTTGTATCTCTCGAATCGTAACAGTTGTGTATAAACTCAAAGAGTCTTTTTTGAATCTGTTTTTTCTGAGCAAAAACCTCTCTCATTTCCCTGAGATCCGTTTCCATTTGCCCAAGATCTGCATTTTACAAACATCTGTCAAAACAAGAAAATATGAGATCTGAAAATTAGGGCTCGGAGATGGATTCGATTCTCCCAATTTGTGACAACTGTAGGAAAAATGAGAGAGGATATTGATCTCTGATGTGTTAGGAACAAAAAACTCCGACTAATTCTCAAAATGATACTCCAGTCGTTCAGAATCATTATTTGAAAATGACGACTCAGCACAGTAAAAAACGCCACATTTCTGAAAATGAACCTCATCTTGCGGGGGAATTTTGACTACCTTCCCAAGCTCCAAATGAAATTATGAAGACACCACTAGAAATATTAGGATCTGTAGATGTCGATCGACTATTCGAACGAGGAAAATGGCCTCTCCAAGGCTGAGAAAAATGGTTTTTTCCCAAGGTAGTTTTTTGCATATGAAAAATCTGTGATTTCGGCAGCTAACAGGCCGAAAACAAGGGTATCTTAGCCACCAAAAGTCCTGGCTTTCGGCAGCTAACAGGCCGAAAACAAGGGTATCTTAGCCACCAAAAGTCCTGGCTTTCGACAGCTAACAATGCGATTTTAGAGCGCCATAAGCCACCGAAAGTCTCGAAACCCCGATTTTGACTTTCGGGTTTCGGGGAAACGGAGCAATGGTCAAAATCTCTATGTCAGCCAAACCCGCGACTGTCCAAACCCCGAAATGGTGACGTGGCATTTATGTAAAACCCTATTATAGTGATTTTATTGTAATTTATTACATTCTTTTTGTGCCTCCTCGTGACTTGATTTCTAGGTAAAAACACATCTACACTTTCGGCAACTAAGGGCATATGAAACCTGAGATTTAAGCTACCGAAAGTCTGCACTTTCGGTAGCTAAACACTATAAATGTTTTCCTCCTAAGCTACCGAAAGCCAAAATTTCAATATTTGTTCCAACAGATGGTAGTGGCTTCAGTAAGATGTGACAGAGTACAAGTGGCTAACAATATGTTGTCAGTTGTCATGGTTGTTTTGCATTTGATCTTGATGAGACATGTGCACAGGACAGAGTTTAAAGACAGAGAACAAGTGGGGTGGCCTATCCCGCACTTGATGACAGGTTAATAACCTTTTGGAGAACCAAAAATTCTTAGTGGGGAGGCGTGATCCAAAAGGGATCCAGGAAGGCCTAAAAATCAAAGTTCTAGGAATCGGACGAAACTAGCACCATTGTGTCTGTCTCATCGCATTGATTTCGGCCATATAATATTTTCCTCAAACGGACATTGTATGCGAAAGTTGTCGCGCTCTGATAAAATTCTCAAACAGACAAAAATTCAACTGGTCAAAGTCAATGCTGACGTCAACAGTACGATAGGTGACGTCAGCATGACATCATGATGACATCATCATGCTAATGTGGCGTCACCAGGAGGTGACACGTGTCACTCAGATTCAACATTATTGGGCTAAGTTGGCACCTGTACAGATTTGACACGTGTCACTGTACGGATGACACGTTCCGGTCCATACATGACATGGCCCAATGACAAGATGACACATGGAAGTACGAACAATAGCTGGGTCGTATGCATGATGATGTGGCAGCATGACTAGGCAGTACAGAGATGACATGGAACGACACGTGGTTTTATGGTAGGTGACGTAGCAGGTGACTAGGTTGTACGAAAGATGATGTGGCAGTTGATTGGGCTGTACGGTAGTGACGTGGTAGGTTGACTGGATGTTGACGGTGTCGTTGACTGGGTTGTACTGACCAATAATAGGGTGACACATGGCCCAATTAGAGGGTGCCACATGGCACCCTGTATTTTTCCTATGTCGGCTAGGTCAAAACAATTTGTTACTCCATGGGATTCGAACCCCTGACCTCACGAATGAGCAACGTTTTCGCAACCAATGACGGATCGTTCGGGCTAGAGTGGTACTTGTAAAAGCAGTTGGCACAATTCTCCTTTTATTTGATAGTGGCATAGATTTCGGGATAATCCCCGTCCGACCAGGGGCTAATGACCAGGAGCTAACAGCCTAGGAAGCACGTGGAGGTTTTGGGGCTTGGCCACATGGGCCAAATCCATAAGACTAGGAGCTAAGACTGGAGGGGCCAGCGCGCTAAGACTAGTCTAAGGACACATGGACCATTCACATGTGACCAAGGGGCTGGAGAAAAGGGGATGCACCCTGTCTATGCAATTTTTTGGGTTTTAAACCATATAATAAAAATTTTAATGATTTTCAGCCCATTTTGAGTGAATTTTGGTCATTTTTAGGAGATCTGGAGCCCCTTTTTAGGCCATATCTTGGAAGGAAGTTGGGATGATGTTAACAACTTCAAACCTATATAAACTAGAGGTTCTTGGCAGCCATAGGAGGAGAAATGCTATAGAAGTTTAAAGCCTTTTATGCAGGGAAGCCATTGAGGAGAGGAACTTTGCGGGCCATTTTTGGGAGCTTCGCTCAATCGTTTTCAGTGTCGTCAGTTGTGTTGGGTTCTTAATGTCTAGTAGAAAAAATCCAGACTAGTTTTTAATCCATTTGACACTTTTCTGATGTACTTTTGAAGCTTTGAAGGGAAATAAGAAAGCCTCACCCACTGAGACAAAGGCTCAAAGACGTAGACAATATTGTCGAACTCCGTTAATAACTTTGTTGTTATGGTTTGTTGATTCTTTGTGCTTACTTGCAAATATGCATATCTTATGATGGCTTCCATGTTATATCATTAATTTCTTCCTCTTTCTTCAATTCCTAAATGGTTAGTGAACTCATTCTTTAAAATCTTAACCATCGTCTTTAAAAGATCTTTTCGGATCATGCATGTTCCAACCTAAAGAAAGATACAACTCCCTAATTTCTCCAACACCAACTAGAAGGAGGCTCTAACCCCCTAGTTTATAGGCTCCAAACTGAAGGAATATCCAACTCTCTAGATTCTCCAACTCCAACTGGAAGGCGGATCCAACCCCCTAGTTCACGGGATCCAACCTAAAGGAAGCTTCAACTCCCTAGATTCTCTAGCTCCAACTAGAATAAGGCTCTAACCCCTTAGTTTATAGGCTCCAACCTAATGGAAGCTCCAACTCCCTAGATTCTCCAGGTCCAACTAGAAAGAGGCTCCAACGCCATTTCCTTGCCCCTTCCTTCCTCCCGAAAATATAAATGAGAGAATCAACATGTCATTGTTGTTGTCACTGAAACTAATAAACAACCTGTCACTCTTATTGTCATTGATGCTATGTAACACCCTTGTTTTCCTCAACTCGTAATTGATCATAATTAGTGATTTCCATGTAATGGCATAAAAACATTGTAAATGTATTATTATTTAATTATAAATGCCAACAGCTAACTGTGGGGGTGAAGTCTTAAAGTACTGGCCATGATACCACTA
Organism: Picea engelmannii; assembly: GCA_009831015.1. Taxonomy (NCBI): domain Eukaryota; kingdom Viridiplantae; phylum Streptophyta; class Pinopsida; order Pinales; family Pinaceae; genus Picea; species Picea engelmannii. Next base: position 762,456 of record ML778525.1, read on the forward strand.
GGGGAAAGAGTAAAAGAACCTAGAGAGGTATTCATCGTGTTAAAGAGGACCCAAGCCTCCTTACTGATAATATTTGATTTTGAGATATGCAAATTTATTTCCTCATCCCATATATCAAGATAAAATCAGTTAACGAGGAAGGGTTGGTGGTTGAGCAACCAACCACCCTCAATGAATACATGTATGGGAAGAACTTTGTAGGACAAATGAACTGTCAGCCAAAGGTACCATAAAGTACCATCCCTGCAGCAAATATTAACTGCACAGGTTCCTTCTGACAGAGGAAATAGAAGGATAGTCGAGAATCTTCCAAAGGTGTGCATACAAGAGAAGAACACAAGGGGCAGAGAGTAAGGGAGCTCTAAATTTTGGGGGGTTGAGAGAATACCATACCCATAGGGGTGTGAAGAAGAGTGATTAATCTATAAAATAGAATATCCCATGATTTCCTGACTAGAATACAAGAGGGTTTCAGGATTGATGCTAGTTGGGAAAGAAATCCAATTGGGAAAGCATATGATAAACCCTGTGGAGGCCCTGAGTTCAGTAGGAAGAAGAGGAGACTTATGTTGTTTCCATAGAAGTAGAGAAGAGTAACCTACAAAATATAGTTATTGTCTTGATGAGTCAATAGTGAGAGATTTCCTTGGTGGTATCATGGCTTCGCACGGGGATGGCCAGAGTGCTAAGAGTGAATGCCTCTGAGCCTACGATTGGGTGGAGAGGTGAACACCCACAGTCAGTTGGCTAGTTAAATTCTTCACAGAACAGATAAGTAATTGTATGCTATGTGTGTAAAGTAAAGTGAATGGTTGTTGTATGTAAATGCTCTTAAGCGTGCAAGTATACTTAATGAACTGAGTGTTTGTTCTATTGGTGTCCCTTTATGTTTGAGTGATTTCATAATTTTATGGTATTACATATGTTTTCTACATCTGAATTTAGGAACCATGTATCATTTCCGCCTCCTTGACGCAGAATGTTTGCGAGAAATGGAATCCTCGATTGAAGGTAATCTAGTAGGATTATTATCTTATGTGAATGTGTAAGAACTTGAGGAAGCTGAGTTAAAAACCTAGCAGAATGATGCAGCATGAGGCTGTGAGACTGCTAAGTCCAAAATCTTAAGTTATAAATTCATTTAAGATTGAATGGAGTCGAAGATATTCAGTAGTCATCGATCTTGGGGGAGATTCGATCTGAGTCATCCAAATATGGGATGGTTAGAGTAATAACCATAGATGCTCTTTATCTTACTTTTATATTTAAGGATATGACATGATGGATATATATACTAAACAATTATTATTTACTTACGAATGTCTAAAGTACTTATATTGAATCAATTGTTTAGATTTAACCTTATTGAGGATGTACCTTAGGTTGTTATGATGATTAAATAAATTGAATCCAAATTGGAAGATTTGACTCATGGAATAATTTTAGTCATGTGTTAGGAAATAAGTTTAACTCTTATTTATCTTAAGGATACTTAATATCTTATGATATAGATGTTTAATAATTAAATTGACAATAGTTTAATTATTTAATGAGACTAAAAAAAGAGTTACTCAGAGGAATGACAATGGAAAATTTTCTAGGATCCTATGATCTTCTTACATAGAAAATGTGTATAAACTTGACTTGAATAGATGATCAAAATTTATTTAAATTTTGTAATGGGTTTGTATTGTTATGAATTAATGGTATTGATCTATTAGTGATCACTGTATAAAGATTTTATAAGTTATAAGCTCTTTTATTTAAGAGTTATAGAGTGTAACCTCCTTGGTAATAAGGATATATTAAAATTAATAAACGATAAAGGGTGATACTCATTAGGAAAGACGTTCAAGGAAGTTGAAAGAAACAAATTTAACTTAGAATATCATCTAATTTACTATATATAAAGATTTTATAAGTTATAAATTCTTCTATTTAAGAGTAATATATTCTTGGTAATAAGGATATATTAAAATTAATAAATGATAAAGGGTGATACTCATTAGGAAAGATGTTCAAGGAAGTTAAAGAAACAAATTTAACTTAGAATATCATCTAATATAGTAAATGAGAAAATGTTATATTGGACCACTCTTGAAGAATTTTAACTTTAGGATACACTGTAGAATGGGATTTATATGGAATATAAGATGTCTTGAAACCTTAAGACTAATTTGGTGCTTATGATAATTTTGAATTCCTCAATAGGCGTTAAGCAACAACGATGCAGTTGATATAAAATAACTAAACATTTGATATAAGATAAAAGGTTAATTGTGCAATCCAAGATAGAAATTGAAGTGTTATATATATTAATTTAATGTAAATTGTGAGTATAAATTGAAGAGAAATTGATTATTCTAATGAATTTAATATGTATATGTTTATGTTAAATTTAGTACTTTTAAATAGAGGACTTAAAGAATGGATTATTTACTTTCGTACTAGGTAGAATTTCTTGTTACTCTTCATAACAAAAAATATATATATTATGTTCTTGCTCTTAAATGATTGCTTAAGCGCAGTAGATTATTCTAGCGTGCTCAGAAGAAATTATGATAAATATGGTTGTTGATTTAGTCTTGGATTAGAATAGGATTGTGGTTAAGGGAAATAGATACCTGTTTGTTCCTCAGAACAGACGCCAGTCCTAAGACCTTAAATTGTCAAAATCAATCGGATGAATCCTGGACTTGAGCGTTGATTATGTGTCTTGGAGGTCCTAACCTTATAGAGTAGGTTGGCGGGTAGACATTTTGTTATCTTTAAGTGATATGGTTGATCTAGGAATAACAGTAATGTTGTACTCTGATTCTTGTTGTGTAGTGATGTGATGAGGTTAGAATGTGTAATATCGTTGTATGTCATCATCACATAACACTTGTTCTAACTGTTGTTATTTCAAAAAAAAAAAAATTACCATTGGTGTACTCACTTACTATATGTCTTAACAGAGGGGTCGTTACAGACTCCAAGTTTGAATCTTTTCACTAGCTTCACATGACTACCTTTCTCTCTTGTGTGTGTGGTTTCGTTTCTAGGAAATCATGTAGTTTTCTTCTTAGGTTGGAATCCCATTATGTTTTGTTGCATTTTCTTCTTGGGATAGTATGGTTTGGTTCTATGGAATTTCTCCTTTCAGTGTTTTTTTATCTCTCCCTTGATCGGGTAACAAAGGAAGTTTCTAAATATAGATTATAGGGAAGCCTGAGAGCTACGCGAGAATGAAGAGTTCGTAAATAGCGACAAAACATCAATATTCTCAGTGACCACCAAGGTTCATGAGATCAAACTTCAATGTATATCCAAAAACGCAATGGTTATGGACACTCTATTACAATAGAAGAGGCAAATTCAAGTTCTAAACTCTAAATGTTTCATGCTAAGGAACATGGTCTACAATCTCCATAAAGGATCCCACTCAACAACCTCCAATTTCATAATGTCGGTGAATTCAACCTCGAAAGATCTGGAAAAAAAAAGAAGAAACAATTCACCAAATGATGGGAGATATGGACTTGGGTATCCAAAAATCTCATCCCACCAACAATGGACAAGATGAAGCTCACAATAAACATGTTTTTCATTAGTTTTTCACGTTATGTAGAACAATATTAATCTTAGGAGCGTGTTTTAGAGTTTACACTAGCAATAACCTTTTTAAATCCCCAACAAAGTATGACTTAGAATTCTCTATTTCTAACTTATATTGTGTATTAGTATTGCTAGTTTTCTTAAAAGAAAATACTCTTTTTTGTATTATCTCACTATCCAACTCATCTATAATTTTTTCTAATACAAATTTTATATGTTTCTATTTTCTCATTTTTTAAACATCTTTCTTATATTTATTAAAATTTATTAGTTTTTCTTATTTTCATTATTAAGATAATTTAAAACAATTATAATTGATTAGTTTTATTTAAAACAATTAAAAAATTAACCTTGATCATAAGAAAAATCTCAACTTCAACTTCTAATGATAAGTGTATAATCTATTCTAAAATTTATACCACATTTTATAATTTAAAAGAAAAAAAGATAATTCCTCACTGAACCAAAACAAATAAAGCTAAACCTAAAATACATTGGCTTAAAATTCAAAAGAAAAAAGGAGATAATTCACCCAAAAAAAACAAATAATAAATAGTAAACATGATCATGGACGATGTTCTCTTTGCAAGGTAAGTGATGAAACTAATGTTCATATCATCATGTCTTGTTCTTACACTCTACAAGTATGGAAGGAAATGGAGGGTTTAACTGGCTTAAAGAATATGTGGAAGTGTTTTACTATTGAGAAAGGTTCGAGAATAATGCACGTCAAAATTAAAATGTTAAAAAATTTAAGGCTTTTACTGTGATTATTTCTTGGGGAATATGGTTGGCAAGAAATGTTAATATTGTTGAAAATAAAACAATTCCTCCTTTGCAGTGTGCTTCTCGAGGGCTTAATATCTTAAACAATTTTGCACAAGTAAAACCAAGGAAGCCTCCTATATAGATTGTGATTGAATATGTTGATAAGTTTATGGCTTGGGCATACTTTGATGATGCATTGTACGGAGACCCAAAGGCGAGTGGAACAAGGACCATTATTTACTTGAATGATGATCATATTGTGAAATTCAACATTGGTTTACGAGTTTGTACTAACAACCTAGCAGAATTAAGGGCTCTTAAACTCATTCTTATGTTGGTTATTGAGAAAGGGATCTCCAAGATCCATGTAATTGGTGACTCTTGACTCATTATTAGATGGATGATAAGGGAATGACTCATTATTAGATGGATGATAAGGGAATGGGAGATGAGACTTTTATGGTGCATCCTTTGTAGACAAAGATTCAAAATTTCATTTCTATTTATAATTTTATATTGTTTCAGCATATCTTTAGAGAAAGGAACTTTCATTGTGAATACTATGTTTAAAGAAAGTCTTCAACTAGCTAAAGAAGAATGGATAATTTAATAAGTGGACAGGGGCCAAGTCAGAAAATATGCACGTTCTTCCTTTTATTAATATGTTCAAGGTGTTATATTTCTACATGTTGGTCTTTTGTTTTTGTTACAGTGCACAGTTTATATTAATCCTTTGAGATCAGTATTATGTATAAGGGGATCTTGTATGGGATTTAGCCTCAAACTGAATTATGTATTTGGATTTCAAAGGGGTTTTATACGTTTATGTATGGTGGTATTTGGGAAACTATAGATTATGCTTGATGATACTATATGTTATCTCAAGACATTTTAGAATGTTTACATGCATCTATGTGTTATGATTTTATCATTATATTAAAAATTGCAGTACATAGATGCCTATCATCATTCTAAAAATAATTACATTATAAATTCATCCATACATAAAATAAAATACAATTTATGTTGATCGTTTGAGATTAATATTATGTATAAGGGTATTTTCTATGGGCTTTATCCTATATCCTCAAATTGAATTATGTATTTGGATTTTAGGGGGATTTTTATATGTTTTCATAGGGTAGTCTTTGAGAGACTATAGATTATGTTTTGAGGATACTATATGTTGTCTCAAGACTTTTTAGAATGCTAATAGGCATCTATGCATTGTAATTTTTTCAGTATATGAAAAAGTATAGCACATAGATATATGTTATCATTCTAAAAATATTAGAATACAAATTTGGACATATATAAAATAAATAAATATAATAATATAATCTTATAAATTTTAATATACATGCACAGTGTCACAGTTTGTTTCTATCAATCCAAAACTGATTGGGTATAATCCGCTTCTAAGGTATTAAAACATACATGTTAAGGAGAAAGAGGCCAAGATGACACTATGAGCAGGAGCAAGACATAACACCGTGGGAAAGAGGTCGAGCCAACACCCTAAGCATGAGGCCAAGCCAACACCCTGTGTAGAAAGCAGCACATGCAAAAGAACATTACGAGTAAACAAACAAACCAACACCACGAGCAAGAGGTCGAGCCAACACCACGAGCAAGAGGTCGAGCCAACAACATGTGCAGGAGGCAGCATGCACAAAAGAACAACACGCACAAACCAACACCATGACTAGGAGGTCCAGCCAACACCACAAGCGAGAGGCCAAGCCAACACCATGCGCAGGAGGCAGTGCATGGAGAAGCACACCATAAGTAGGAGGTTGACCCAACACCATGAATAGGAGGTCAAGCCAACACCACTCGTAGGAGGTGGCACACATAGACCAACGCCACAAGCACGAGGTTGAGCCAACACCACATGCAGGGGGAAACACGTGCAGAAGCACACCATGAATAGAAGGTCGATCCAATAACATGAGCAGGAGGTCGAGCCAACACCACGTGCAAAAGGTATCACATATAGAATATCAACATGCATGGACCAACACCACGAGCACAAGGTTGAACCAACACCACAAGCCAAAGGTAGCACATACGGAAGCACACCATGGAAAAGAGGTTGAGCCAACACCACAAATAGAAGGATGAACCAACACCATGTGCAGGAGGCACCATGCATAGAAGAACAACACACACAGACCAGCTGTGAAATTGGAGTGAAACCTGCATAGAGAATTTAGCTAGCAATAATGAACACAAAACTTGCAAAGTTGAGAGAAGAAGAGAAGAATTGGAAAAAAGAATGAAAATAATTGTATTCGACATGAAGACAGAGTTAAAAATACCACTCATATACTCTACATGGCTGAACTAATGTGCCATAGTATTGACCTAGAGAGATGTGGACATACACTAAAAGAAACGGGAGTGAACTGCCACCTAGTCCTAGTTAACCAGCCATGCAGTCATCAATTAACTGGATCACACAAAAGAGTGGAGAGAATCTCATGCATGCACATGTGGTGCGCCCTCCTATCCTCATGCATGTCAAGTGTTCCCCCCTAGTGATAATCTCAAGGTGATTGCGCCCTCTTGGTGATGATCCCAAGGTGAGAATGCAACACTTGGTGATAATATCGAGGTTGTCATGCGAGACTTGACTCCGCTAGTCTAATTGAAGTACAATGAGTAATGATTGAAGAGGATGTAGCACCCTCATCTAAGTTAGAATATTCTCATCTAGGGGAGAATATATCAGACCAGGGGCGCCCTCAACATAGACTAATAAACTTGGGAAAAGAAATAATAGGTGGGTATGTAATATATCCAAATAATTTCCCTAAACACTACTAGGGAGTACACAATGAATGGGTCCCAAAAATAAGCCATGTTAGGTACCCATTTTACAATGCATCTAAGAAACATAGAACACTGAAAAGGAGGTAAGAGGGAAAACCTCATGGGAAACCCCCCCCCCCTCCTCAAAATACAATGCTAAAAAGGAAATACAATAGCTAGGCAGTTGTGTCCTCCACCCCAAGGAGGTCCCGCGGAAAGTGGAATTTATGTTCAATGAAGGTTTTGGTGAAGATGTCGACAGTATGTTATGAGGAAAGAAAGTAATACAAATCGATGATCCGATCATGAATCAAAACTCTTATGCAATGCATGTGGATCTCGATGTTCTTTGTTCTCTGCCACTACATTGAATCTCTACAAAATTTTAGTGTGCTCTAATTGTCACACCAAATGACAGTCAGATGATGAAATAGGATACCAAGCTCGGTGAGGAAGTTTTGTAACCATAGAGTCTGGATGGTAATGTTTACCTCTCCTCTATACTTGGCCTCTATTGATGATAAAGAAATCGTTGATTTCTTTTTACTCGACCAACAAATGGGACTGAATCCCAAACTAAGAACGAACAATGAAGTGGACTTGTGATTTGTTCTATTGCTAGCCCAATATGAATTTGTATAGCCTATGAGATCGAATGTACAACATGTTGCATAATGAATCCCATGAATGGTAGTACACTTTACATATCAGAGGATGCGCTTGGAAACTTTCCAGTGTAGCTCATGTTGAATTTTCAATGAGTTATGGCTCATGCATTTACTTCAAATTTTATGTTTAGTTTTTACTTGAACCATAATTATTGTAGCAAACCAAGATCACAAGAAGAATAACCATCCACAAGAACACAAGAAGTATCACGGGAAACCCTTCTCAACAAAGGGAAAAAACCCAACCAATCCTTTGCTAATTTCTTCAAGAGAAAGACCTCCCACACCATCACCAAACCTATCACACAAGAGGGTGTTGTAATTCTCATAATTTCAGACCACAACTTCTGAAATCATGAGATGACACAATGTTAAGTGTGTTTCCTCAATGGGGATTCACCTTTATTTATATAAGACTTATCACATCAAATGATGTCTCTACTGGCACAATAGGGACAACCTCAATAACTTAAAATATAATTAATAATTACCATATTAATTATCTTTTACAATAATTATCTTTTACATTAATTATCTTTTACTTTATGGTGGGGCCAACCTGTACCCTTTACATCACAAATAGGGTTACAAGTAAGTCTGACTCTTGGACAATATAGCAAGGGATCCCATACACCCACTAGTGCTCAGCCACTAGGGGCCACATCCATATGTGCTCAGCCACAGGGATGTCCACATCTCTATCTCACTGCATATCAGAGGAAAATCACACTCACTAGTGCTCAGCCATTAGGATCACGTTCCCCTATGCTTAGCCACAGGCACGTCCAACTCAGCAGATTGCTTTCTCACTGTGTCTCACAGGAGAATCACACTCACTAGTGCTCAGCCACTAGGATCACGTTCACTTGTGCTTAGCCACAGGCACATCCAACTCAGTCGATTTCTTTCTCATTGCGTCTCACAGGAGAATCACACTCACTAGTGCTCAACCACTAGGATCACGTTCACCTGTGCTTAGCCACAAGCACATCCAACTCAACAGATCGCTTTCTCACTACGTCTCACAAGAGAATCATCTAGAGTATCACATCATCTCAACTCTCTGCATAGAGGAGACCAGTGCATCGTTTCATGAACTTCCCCACACAAGGGCACACAACATTCCATCTTCGTCTCAGAGAGGAACCACACACCCAATTCATGGGCTTCCCTACACAGGGGCACACAACATTCCATCTCCGTCTCAGAGAGGAACCACACACCCAGCTCATGGGCTTCATCACCCCACACAGGGCACAACGTTCAATCTCTGTCTAAGAGAGGAACCACACACTCATCTCATGGGCACACCCAACTCATGGGCTTCCTCACAGGTCGACTCACTCAATTTGTTTCCTAGAGGATGTCTCACGTAGCCGTAATCATCAACACTCCCTCTCAGCGAGGGAGGCATTCTCCATCAGGCCAAGTCTCGCACGGAAGTACTCAAACTTCATCTTGGTTGTAGTCATCAACACTCCTCAGCTAGGGAGGTATTATTCACCAGGCCAAGTCTCTCACGGAAGCACTCGAACTTTGTTTTGGCAATAATTATCAACACTCCCTCTCAGCTAGGGAGGTAATCTTCACCTGGCCAAGTCACTCATGGAAGTACTCAAACGTCTTGGCAAGTAGTTTGGTGAGGATATATGAAATATGTTCATGTGTAGGAGGGTACTGCACGTGTACTGCTTTCCTCTGTACCATGTCTCTGATATAATGATATTTTATCTCAATGTGTTTCAATATATCATGAAACACAAGGTTCTCAGAGAGATTCACATAGCTCTGGTTATCACAATGAATAATAGGATCCATCTCATGATCAAATAAGTCTGTCATAAGTTTGTGAAGCCACACTACTTCACGGACTGCCACACGCAATGCTATATACTCCGCTTCTGTGGTACCCAAGGCCACAGGGTTTTGTTTCCTATTGTACCAAGAAACCATGGAAGACCTCAAGGTAAAACAACAACTGGACGTGCTCTTTCGATCCATTGTGCTCTCTGCCCAATCGACATATACCTACAATCTCGAGTCTACACTGGAGGCATATCTCAAGCTATATCCAACTGTGCCTCATAGATATCTCAATACATGTTTCACTGTTATTCAGTGAGTCTATCTTGGCTAACTTGTGAATTTACTAAGTACATTCACTGCATATCATATATCGGGTCTGGAGTTAACCAGATACATCAGTGATCCAATCAGTTGTGGATCAATCTTGTCTGAATCATCATCATTCATTTTCTTCAAATCCATCACCATCAGTGTAGGCATGGATTTGCATTCTGTCATACTGAACTTCTTTAATATCCCCATTGTATATTTTCCTTGACTCAAGAAAATCTCATCAGTCCTATGCCATACTTCGTGTCCCAAGAAGTAGTGCATCATACCCAGATCATTTATCTCGAAATTAGAATTCAAAGCTTGCTTGTATCCAACAACAAGGCTTCCTGAATAAGTCACCAATAATGTAATAATATAGGTTTGGATCAGCAACACTC